>JAEQBH010006517.1:0-130060 GCA_016808115.1 Tetrastigma voinierianum | reverse complement strand
GTATATCCTCCTTGGGGGTTGGCGTAGGAAGAGCGGTGTGTAATTCTCAGTAGGCCCATGCCCGAAGCTATTCACCAGGTGCACTGATATGTAGTCGGTCAAACCTACCTAGGCGTCGATACGACCACTCCACGATGGAAGGGCACCCGGCGGCCTGATATGTCCTTCCGCCTCCTCTGCCTGAGTCGATACTTCGGCTCTCGAAGAAGCTCCGTCGCGTGGAGGAAGATAGCGTAGGTTATCCTGTGGCGAGTGCGGTCCCGAAGGGCCTAGAGCGTCCGGACCGCGCCTCGCCCGACCTTTGATGTTTCCTCGTCCCCACGTCCGGCGGGATCGCAGAAGCGCACTGGCCGGATCACCCTCGTCCCCTACGATGGTACACCTCGCCGTCTCGGCAAAATTTTATGAAGCCTGAAGTGCGGGAAAGCGAAATTGCGATGGGTGATCTTCTTCCGTCCCAAGCGAAATTGCACGAAGAGCTCTGTTGGATATATTCGCTCGACTGCGAAAATTGGTCGGCGGCTCCCGCCAGTTCGACACGGGGGCTCGGCTCGGGAGAAAGCGAGGATGATTACCGATCCGGGGCCCCGCATGACGGTGGCTCGCCCGGTGGCTGGCCACGATGGCTTTGGGCCAGAGTGGTGTCTGACTTCGACTCACGGAGCTCACTGCTAGCCTCCCTCTTGCGGCGAGGCGTGTAATCCCGGCAACCTCGTCATTCTTTCCTCCCTGTTCTTAACTCCTCGAATCAGGGCATACATTATCGCAGGGACTAAGGAGCGAAATCATCTCCTTTGGATCTCGACGCGTTAGTCGCCGAGCGACCCACTAAAGCAGTCGAAGCGGGGCCGACCGCTGTGCGACCAGGCCCGAGGCCTTTAACAGGTCTTCACGTTTCTCCGTCGAGAGTAGATGGCGACAAAGTAGGAACCCAGCAGGAAGCGGATGACCAGAGGCTCAGAAGCGGCCCCTCGTGCCCAGGCCTTCGATGCCTCGGTCCGCGGGGCCCTTCGGAGGAACGGCTAACGCCGGAAGGCGGCGCGCCATCCGCGATCCTGAGGTCTCCAGCTCCCGGCATTGAAAATATTTATTTTTTTATTTTTCATAGTCCCAAACGCAAAATGCTTCGGCCGGTTCTTGTCCCTGAAGGACAATTACAACATGGATTCATGTCCTTAAGGATGATTAAATGAATTCAAACTTCGCTGAAGCGTGGGAGACTGTGGTTCGAAGGATGTTTCCTCCGGAAGGAGAACCTGAGAATGAGCATTGGTACCTGATGATCACGTGAAATACGCTGAAGCGTGGAAGACTATTAGTTGAAGAATGTTACTTCCTCGAGAAGGAGAGCCATGAGCATTAGTACTTTTTGAGAGTGCGTGATAAAAAAAATAATAATAATAATAATAATAATAGTCGAGAACCCATTTGGATGTTTGGTTGATGATTTAAATATAAATATGTTATGAATTACGAGTGTATTCTGACATTCAAATATAGGTGTTTATATATATATTTTGAGATAATAGGATTAATTAACCACCGATATGTCACCAAAGTGACCGCTTTTGTGCAAATTAATTTATTTCAGAATATAAAATATGTGCTTAGTAACTTATGTGAATAATAATTGTGAAAGGAAAATTAATATTTAAACGGAAGGTATATACGCTGTGGTAATGAGCGCGCTGATAATTATTTGGTTTTACATGAATAATAAATTGGCCGGAAAGATTTATCATTCGATATGTTCTTATTATCATTTGATTACTACACGATATAACACAGTTAATATTTTTATCAGATAAAATATTAATAGAGTGTCCGATATCTTGAGATGGGGTTTGCCTTTATTTGAATTTATTTTAGTTTGCATCTTATGTGAGTTTTGTTTGCTTGTTTATTGTTCTCTGATTAAATTTACTAGTTGCTTCTAAAAAACATTCTTGCCAAACATGAATTCTATTCCTATATGGCTGCGCAGCGAAGACATGGCATGAGAACCTCCACATAGTTCTCGGTGTCATGGATGCGGACCTTACGTTAGGGTTTAACTGCTCCTGCTTGCCTTATCTTCTTGGTGAAAGTTATATTGAGGGATATTGAAGGTGGGAGAAGTCGAATCGCATGTGTTTGATGATCATTAAGGAAGGCCACATTCCAAGAAGCATTCAGGGCCTGATACTCGGAAAGCGATAAAGGCAGCCAAAGTTCTAGAAGAAATTAAGAATAGATTTGCAGAATGAAAATTAAAGCAAGTACGCACGATCTCTACGATGAGATATAAAGCCCGATAGGAACATTAAGTCATTTAATAAATGTCTCGTCTTTGCTTAAGTTAAGAGCACATAAACTTGATGCTCTCACGAGTTTACTTATGCGTTTGGTTTGATATCCTCCTTCGCACCTGATTGAGTCAATTTAAGGTGAGCTGGCTGAGAGCTTGGTCTCTGTGGGCTCATCTCGCGTTGTGTGCAAGAAGAGGAAGGTTTAGACGAGAAAAAGATAGAAAGTGCTCATTTATTTGGTACTTCGAAGGATAAAGGGAAGAAAAGAAAGAAGGATAAAGAAAACATGAGAGGGTTCATATCAAAGAAACAACATAAAGAAAAAAGGGTTTGATGGTTGTTTCTTACGTGGGTAATGGGACACATAGAAGAAGCAATGTACCCAACTATCATGCTTAGGCGATGCGAAAAGAAAGGGAGTACACTTCTTAATGCAGTTTATTCAGAGAGGTTAATTTGACTTAGTGCCCTAAAGCTTACTTGGTGGATAGATTCTAGTGCAACCACTCACATGGTGTCATACGGGGTTACTGTGGTGTCGGCTTGAATGATGGTGAAAGATACATCTTTGTAGGCGATGGCGAGTCGAGTTGAAGCTGATTGGGACATTTAGGTTATTATTAAAATGCGGTACTTATTTGGTTGAATGAGACATGTTGTCCGTCAGCACTGAAGCCGAAAATTTGGTTTATTTCCATAATGGACAAATTTGGTTATACTTGTTCTTTTGGAAATAATGATTAGTCTTTAGTGTGGAATTTGGTTGGTCTTGGTTCTTTATCTTATGTAGATAACCTTTATATGTCGCTTGATCACCAGGTTAGCCCGTATCATGACCTTCTGATTAAGCACTGAGGTGTTAAAGAAAATTAGCAGATGAGAATTCCTCATCATTATGGCATAGAGAATAGGTCGCATCTCGAAAGGAGGTGAAGGCTTGTGTTAGATGGGATTACAGATTCCCTTGATTTCGCAGATTTTGAAATTTGCCTGAGTGCATAAAGGAAAATAAACGAACACGAAATTTGGTGCCCAGCAGTTCTGATTGTCTTCTGTGTCATGAGATATTTGTGGGCCATTTCCTCACGGTTTCATGGAATGGCGACAATATTTTATCACGTTTATAGGCGATTTTCACGTTATGGATACCTTTATCATTCATGAAAGTCCCGATCCTTTGGAAGTGTTAAATCGTTGAAGTTGAAGTTAATCGGCTTCGATAAAAGGATTAAGCGTATCGGCTTAGTGGTGGTGAATACTATGGAAAGTATGACAGTTCAGGTGAACAACGTCCGGGACCATTTCTTTAAATTCACAGAGGAGTGCAGGTATCGTCCACAGTACCACCATAATGAGTTCTCGAGAAGCATGAATGGTGTTCTTTGAAAGAAACGGCTATCGCCTTCAGACATGATAAAGTATGATTAGTCATTACAACTTGATATCACTCTGGGGTGAAGCATTAAAAGACGTATATATCGCTGCAATTACCCATTTAAAGCATTCTTTAAAACCCTTATGAACTTTGAATTTGTGGCTTCAAATTTAAAGCACTTACATTGGGGATGTCAATTTGAGTAAGGCCTTAGGCCACATGAAAGAAATTGGATTCAAAACGGGTTAGTTTGCTATTTTATTGGATACAAAAGATCAGGGTTACATTCTATGATCCTCTTTACTAAATCGAGATTTTAAGACGGGAAATGCTGATTTCTTTGAGGATGTTGAGTTTGATGAGGAGATAAGGATAGGGATTTGCTTTTGAAGAGGAATATGTTGATATTCCGAGTTCTGTGGTATGTCGAGGCTCCTATACACGACATTGTTGAAGCGGATCAATCAAAAGCAGTATCCAAGAACCTCGGATTACAGAAGAACAAACTCTACCTCTTCCGCAACCTACGCCGTTAAGGAGATCCTTAGAAAGGAGAAGTGCATTGCGAGATGATTTACATTGTATTTCTTCTAGAACATGAGTTTGACATTGGTGCGGTGGAAGAGATGATCGATCAACCCCGGCCCGACCTGAAAGTTCACATCTCGGGAATGGATTGATCTGTGAATGAAGAGATCAGTCCGCGAAGGACCGATAGCGTTTGGGATCTTGTCCCATTGCTTTAAGGTGTGAAACCCATTGGTTGCAAATGGATGGCTTTAAAACAGAGGGATTAGTGGCGATGGAAGTCTGGCTCGTCTTGTAGTCGGTAAAGGTTATACCTGAAGGCATCGATTATAAAAGAGACTTTCTCGAGTTTCATCGAAAGACTCTTTCGGGACAATGGCAACCTTGAAGTGGCTCACTCTTACGTTAGATGGATGTTAGGCGCATTTCCAATGGTGACATTGACGGCATTATATAGATGCGAAACCGAGAAAAATTTTGTGTAGGGAGATCAAAAGAGGATAGTTTGTAAGTTAAAGAAATCTATCATGGGCTTAAGCGGCTTCTAAATCCCGATGGTATTACAAAGTTCATGTGAGTTATCATTTAAATACAGTTTTAGAGATAGATATGGTTGATATTTGTATATACCATAAGTTCGATAAGGAGTAAGCATATTTACTTGGTTTTATATGTTGATGACATATTGCTTACCCGCCCAGCGATATATGCATGTTGCATGAGCAAGAGATTTATCAGAAAGAAATTTGAGATTAAAGATCTTGGTGATGCTTCTTTTGTGTTAGGTATACAAATACACCGGGATCGATCTTGGGGAATACTTTGTTTATCGCAAAGAGATGAAAATTCTTAAGGTTTGGCATGCGTGATTGCAAACGGTGACACCACGTAGCTAAGGAAAACCAATTTAGTCTCGGTGTTTAAAGAATAATTTTGAGATTCGGGAGATCTTTGTGATTCCTTATCGTCGGCGATAAGAATCCCGATGTACTCCAGTAATATCGCAGCGTCAGGATGTGTGTACATTGTTGGCATGTTAGGCGAATATTTAAGCAATCACGAAGGATCATTGGATAGCGACAAGCGTGTCATGAGGTACTCTGAAGGGCTCAATAACATCGCCCCGCTTCGAAAGTTAGATCGGTTAGAGATCATTAGATAATCCCAGCTTTCACGATTTCTTTGAATCTTAGAGATAGCATGAAATCTACTTGAGTATATCTACTTACTTCTTGGAAGTCTTTATATCTTGGAAGAGTGTTAAACGATACATTAGCTTCTTCCGCCCATAAGCGTTGAGTTTGTAACGTTATGAGACATCGATCATGGAATATGGTTGCGAAATTTTGTCAAATTAGCGTATTATGGATGGCATTGAAAAGACCACTTAGGATATTTTGTAATGATAAATCGATGCATATTCCAGCGACAACGGGAGTTACGCGAAGTCAAAATTTATAGACATCGAGAATTCTGCTTGTCGAAGAAAGGGTTAAAAGTGGACTTATATCTATAAAGCACATTGAGGCAAACTCGTGATTACGGATCCTTTTGACTAAGGGATTACCACGAGGTCTTTCATGAACACACTTATTTGCTCATATGGGTGTGGTTTCTCTTGGGATATTAATCGTTTTAATTGGGGAGTTTGTATTTTAGATCTTTTAGATCTTTGTTATGAATATTATGGATTTAGGTTCTTTATTGTAGTAAAGTATTGAGTTTTTCATCAGCTTTGATTTTGTATGGTTTTGATCTCACTAAGGTTTAGGAGGGTTAGTTGAAATAAATATTGAGATCACATTGCATGAAATTTCCATTACACATCCACACTTGATCTTTGTCATTAGTTACATTGATATATGTGATCATTGATGGAGTGCAGATTCTGAAGTATCTTAACGACCGATCGCTTTGGTTCTATTGGTGTGGTTAATGGAGCGAGATTGTTAATGTATATAAAGTTTTGATAAGCAGCTCATGAGCTCATAAAAAGTATAATTAGTTTATAAAGTTACATATATGGCCCAGTGGGAGTGTTGAGTAAAATCGAATATATGGGGCGTATAATCAAATAAATGTGAATTATAGGCTATCAAATAAAGTTAGGCTAATTAAAGGTAATTTAGGAATTTGGGGCCTTAATTAATAAATTATAAAGTGTGGGCATCAATGTGTAGAAGACAGCGTAATTTCTATTTTATGATGGGTTAAAATAGAAATTACGAATGTCGTGGCGTTAATCTGAATACAATTGGTTATAAATAGAGTCGTGGTCCACGGATCACCTGAGTTTTCTTTCTTTGATTCTCATTGTCGGAGAGAAATGTCTAGACGAAAAGCCCCAGTGTAGATCTGGAAGATCGTAAAGCGCCAGTTGATTTAGATACGGAGATCGTCGCGCCAGACTGGTCGGATCTGGAAGATCGCCAGAGTTTAGGCTTCCGAGTTAGATATCACCGATATTTTGTTATGGACGGTCACGCTTATGATTTTGATTAGCGATGATTCGATATGAATATTCACTGTTTATTGATGGTTCACATAATTTTTTTAAATCTCTCAGCTTGATATATATCATATAAAGATTAGTTTATAAATTATTTTTTGAAAAGTAAAATTTTTCTTTAAATTCATGAATTAAGAATATTTGAGCATGAAAGTTTTCTAAAAATATTGTTTAATGTAAAACCTATTTTGATGCATATAAAGTATGAGGAATTTAGTTAAAATGATAAATACTAAAAATATATGCAAGAATGACTTATTGTAAAGTAATCTTGAAAATATTACCATTTCAAACAAAATATTCTTAAAGTAAAGATAAATCACATGCATTTTGCTAATTTTGCATATTATAGTATATCTTCAAAGGGCATTTTTGTTCAAAATTAGTATCTATTTACATCTTTTTAGATTTTAAAAGAAAGATATTACCATTGAAATCAGGCTCAGTGGTAAGGAGTAATATGGACATCTTGGAGAAGTTATGATGTGAAGTAAGCAAAAGTACTACAACTTAAGAAAGTGAATAGAAGTCGAAAAGAAGAAAAAAATGTTATTTTTCTGATAACTATGGATTTATCCCTTTATAATCCACAAAATTGTTGCAAAAGTTTTGTTTATTTATTTTATTTTTCATTAAGTGAAAAGAGGACAAAGTTTGAGACCACAAGCAAGCATGAATGGATGCATATACGGGGTGAAGAAGTGCAGAGGTCCGATGTTTGGCTTTTTGAAAAGTAGATTTGGTTATGACATCTCTCCCATTCGATCAGTGATTCGATTATTATCGGTCCGTCCCGACGTGCGGAAGCGAAAAATCGCCGACTCGTAACTTAATTTCGGATAGACAATAATAATCTAGGAATTAGAAGATGACATGTTGATGCTTGTGATATTGCTTTAAGTTGAAGGGAGGGGAGTTGAGCCTTGTAATTTTCAAAATTTTAAGAGGGCATTTGTCCTGCCACTTCTCGATGTTAATCGGTGATTTGTAAATGGATGGTGATTTGTTCGATTCGATCATCGTCGATTCAATTCTAAAAACATTAGGCGTGCGTGGGTAGGAAGTAAGAGACAAGGAGAATAAGACATAGGATTGAGAAAGGCAGCCCGGAAGGAAGTAGAAAGCGGTGGGTTCTTTTCTTTGGTCGACACCCTTTATCCTTTTTTGGTCTCTCTTACCTTTAACTTCACTCTCCTTTCCCTTTTGTAATTTTTTCATCATCTACTCTCTTCACTTTTTCTTGAGTTTAATTCTTCCACACTTTACTTTGTGATGTGTATTTTGTCATCGGTAATGACCATGGATTAACTAAAATTAAATTTCTGACCTTCTCTCTCTTTCTCTCTCTCTGTTTGTCCTTTTAAGTGGGATATCATACTTCAGCTTTATGAATTTTTAATACTTGAGTGATTCTTCAAGATGTTTTAAGGGTATTGCTACACGATACATTGGTGTCAACAAAAAAGTCATCATAATTTTATAAGGGTAGTGATTTTTGGGTGGGTTACAAGGAAAGGAAAAAAGTGGGTAGTGGTATTTATGTCATTTAAGCACTATCTTCAATTTGCTAAAACATTCTATTTTGGAAATGATATCGACACCATGGTGTCACCAAGCATTCCATTTTTAATACTTAGTGATTCTTCGGGATGGAACTATGCCTCAGTAATTTAATGTCTTATTTCACGGAGCCAAATCTCATTAACCTTATGAAAACTTGAACTAGTGATCATTGAAGAACATTTTCAAGGCAAATTCACGAGTTTATTCTCATACATTTTCCACTTTACTTTTACTTTTGTTTAAATTTAGTTGTTATAAAAGCTCGTTTTCATATGAGGGATGGAGTTTTACATAAACTAAATTATGACTTTATCTCTTGAGATCGGTGTAATTAAATTTGTCTCGAAAACATATATCTCGAAATAAAATCGTATCCCCAATAGTGTAAAACTCGTTGCCATATGAGAGCGAGTTTTCTCATTGAACCCTCCTCTCAAAACATTGATTTTTTTATTTTATGTTTTATTAGTTTTGAATAACAACACGATAGTATTATATTCTCACTCGAACTTGGTTTATACTAGTGTTTCGCGATCCTTAACCATTAAGTCAAGTCTTATTAGCCCCTCGAAATATTATTAAAATTTGAATTTCAAAATAAAAGTTGAAATTATTTCATTTTATGTCAGCAAAATATTTTTCAAATATATTTAATTGATCAAAACTTCACTTCCGCATTGGCAAACGATTAGGCATAATTTTATATCGTGCTTTCAGGACTAGAATTTGGAGCGTGTTGGGATCGTTGAATGGGACTTAGGCAGGATTCTTTAGGTACAGTCTGCCGTGACAGCATTGCTCTCCTCTGCAAAAACAAGAAGAAAAAGGGGGTACGGTTGGGGCTTCGCGGGTGGCGCTCCAGATCTGGTCGATTCTTCGATGAGAGAGAAGATAGATTGCTTAGAGGCGAATGTATCGCTTATGTTTTTCGCGTTGTGTGTACACGCTGCTTAGATGGGGTGGCACATTTATAATGGATGATCGCTGATAACTTTCCTAATTGGATTATGATCTTGAATAGTATGTTTCACAAATGGGTGATGACAACTGAATAGTATATTTCTGGATTGGAGGATGATATAATATTTCCTCTCCTTGGGTAGGAGATTTTATTTCCAATTAATAAGGGATAATTGAGGAGTGATAATTGGGGAATATCGCTTTCACGATTGGTGGGGGATTGGATGTTTCCCGCTTGTCGATGGGATTTGGTTGATTTATTTTTTACTGCGGCATGTGGGTTTTCTTAATTTTATGCCAGTCCTTTGGCGAGCGGGCGGGCCCTTCGTATGGTATTTGTGTCAAGGCTGAGTGTTTCAATAAAGTGCCTGCTGCTGGGTTGTAGTGGGCCCCTCACGAGCCTATTTTCAAACCACATCAGTTGCCCGACCCGGCCAATGCGATGCATTAGGCGAATTTGTAATGTTTCTTGTATCGAATGCGATTTCACGTGTGCCTTGGGATTTGGGTTAGTTAGGGCTTGGTGGCGAGTCATATGTCTTGTGATAATGATGACTCTTTGGTTTGGGCTCATTTCTCCCTCGCTGCTTTCGGTTTCCTTTTGTTTTTATTTCGCGGACATCCTCTGTCTTGTGTGCACCTGATCCTGTAACCTTTTTCTTTGGCGTGCCCGGTTCGGACTTCCCTCTCGCAGTTTTCCGTCCCCGAACCTTTATACGAGTCTTTTACGCTCTTCTTGGGAATAGCTTTCTGTTTATTATTGAAGTATTCGCGTCTTTATTTCTTCGGTCTCTTTTGAGCGATATAATGGCCAGCCCCAGGGTTAGGTTGAGTTTTGTTTCATTACACCGCTTTCATCATGGAGTGCAGGCCGCTCTTCTTCTCATTATTAAATTGACTCTTCCCGAAATTTGCATCACCGGCTTTGAGTGGGCCCGCAACAATTGGTAGGAGTTGAACCGAGATGCCCCGAGAGCCTGTTCCCTTAGATAAGGGTGGGGAGGTAGACTGATCGAATATCCACGGGGGTCGAATGCTTAAAATCCACCGTTGACATGCTTTAGTCGTGGGACTGGCAAAGTCGGTCCCTCGTAATAAGGACCACTTGCAGCGTTACCGACCTCCTTTTGGCGTTCGAGTTTGGTCCCCTGACGTTTTGACCTCCTATGTGGTTTCCGTACCTAAGATGGTATGCTTCTTTGAAGTGGCCTTCGATAATGGTCTTCGCTTCCCTCTGCACCCCTTCATAAAAAGGGGTTTCTGGCACCAGTCTCACATCCTTCTCGACTCGCTAATAGTTTGGGGTATTTTAGTTGCTTTATTGGTCTTCTTTAGGAATGAGGGTTTGGTGTTCTGATATAGCTGTTCCTTTATCACATTTAGTGCGGGAAGAACCAGGGAACTTTCTCACATTTTAAAGGCGTCTTGGTGCTCCTCGGTAACCAGATCTTCCCCTCTTCCCCACGGGCTTTGGAAGGGACTACTTCTTTGTTAGACCGCAGTGCAGAATATAACCCTCTTGCGAGGCGACACCACTGGGCGTTAGGTTGCTGAACCGCCCAGAGAATCTACATGAGTGTCGCTTTGTTTTTTGGTGTAACTTGTATGAGGTCGTTGGGTATCTTTTAATTCTTCATTGTTCGTGTGCCTTTTAGGTGATCGACTCGAACTCGGCCCCGAAGATAATGTCATAACGGCGTTAGTGAGTATCACCTGCGTCCTGCGGGCTGATCCATCGGATATCCGCAGCCGCGAGCTCGAGTTGGCAGCTCTGGCACTTTGAGGCCTTCGCCTCCTTCACCGTGAAAGTCTCCAGTCGGGCCCTGCGCTACAAACCCACGAGGAAACCTGGCACCGGTTAGGTATCTCCGGAAGCCGGGCATGAAGCGGAAAACCACAGATTCCGTTGAAGGTCGGCTGCCGATTGAGGTTAAAAATTAAGATCACCATCTTCTCCGTCTACCAGTAATACGAGTCGGGCGGTATTGTCATACTCCGGCGAGCCTCCACAAGTTTTGAGTTCTGACCAGCTCACGGGTTTCTTGCATGAGCGAGGTCCTCGGGTAGGGTCGTTGAAGCGGCCGGATTAGGCGGTCGTGCCTCTCCAGCCATTTTGGAACGCTGCGAAGGTGTTGGGCCACTTTCTCCGAGGGCGGAAGGATTGAAGAGGACGGGACTCCCAGCGGCGGAGATGGCGACTCCTTTAGCTAAATCACCCAGAACCTGCGGTGGCCTTGATCTCGTCCATTCTTAAGGATTCGACCTCGAGGTCGAAGTGTCTTCCAGTTGATGGAGCTTTGGCTCTCTCCCTCAAGGGCGTCGCCTGTAAGTTCCCAGATCTTATCATGTCTGATTTTATTCTGAGTTGAGTGTTGATCTTGTGTTGGACACTGATTTTACGTCGGGTGTGGTAGGTGGCTACTCATTTGAAGAGTTTGGCGAAAAGGCGAGCTAAGCGAAGTCGTGCAGGCTGCCGGTTTACAAAGGCGGTGGCTTGCTACGTGCGACGGGCGAGAGCTGCTTGGTCGGGTGCGTATTATGGCGAGGAAGCGGTGGAAGCTTAAATCGTTGAAGCATACACCACGTCGGCCGATGCTCGGTAGGAGTAGAAGATGAGGCGAAAACGGCGAGAGCGGTAGAAGCTGAAGCGAGGAGGTTCGGGATGAAATTTGCCAGACTCTATGAAATGACTTCTTTGGAGGCGAAGGGCGAGTACGATGCTAGGTATAGACGAGATGGTTAGGAATAAGCTTCTTACATCGAAGGCGGCTGCGAGTCTAGAAAAGAACTCATCTTTGACGAGACGGCTAGCGAAAAGACATTATTGCTTGGCGGGGAGCTCGTCGTGGTTTCGGTATAAATTCGACGGAACCACATTGAGGAGTGTCGTGAGGCTGCGCGTGGGGACCTCCATCGACAAGTAACTCACGGTTGCTCAGTGGAGACTGAAGTCCTTAGGAAGGATTGAGGGGTGAGGCACAGTAGCAATGGGTTTCGAGTGGCTTTCGGAGGAGGCTGGCCCCAATGCCTACAGCACGGACTTGACTTTGACATTCACTGACGACGGGGCGGTGAGGATCTGGCGACTATTCTAGAGGCAGGACACCATTTGAGGCCCTCCTTAACCACCCTCTGCTCCTCCTTTTGATGCACGGTAAGTAGTGCATATCTTAAGCTTGCTCGACGTCGATTTTATTTTATTTTATTTTATTTTTTTATTTTCTTGGGTCTAGGACCGGGACGTATGTAACCTTTTCAGCAATAAATGTTATTTTTACCACTTTGTCTCTACTTATCGGGTTTCCTGCGATGCCGCGTAGGCCCGGATTGATTTCTTGGCTGCGTGCTTTGGGTTAAAAGCGTGCGAGTTGACGAGTTGAGCTTCAAAATTGGTGATGGGCTCCTGAACATGGCTCTGTGAGCATGTTTGTTTGGATGAAATTTCGCGGGCCACGGCGTTGAGGCGCGTGGAATTTGAACTCTTTGGTGATCGACCTCTTAGGAATTTGCATGGCTATCTGATGTCGAGCTCGTCAATGGCGTTGGGGCTTGGACGCGGGCCTTGTGGAATTTGAATAACTGGCGATCCTAACTCTTAGGTTATGGCTGTGCGGAGTGGTCGAGCTCGTCAGCCCGGCTGTTAGACTCCGTGTGAGACCGCTTATTAAATTTAAATAACTGGTGATCGACTCTTAAGTTTGTGTGGCTTATGGAGAATGGCTGACTTGTCATTGAAATTTCTTTAGATCTGAAATTTCCTGGCTCTGTGTTCTGATACTGTTGGTATTTCTTTGGGCTCTGAGCTACCCAGCTCTGTGGTACATGCCACTGTTTGAATGTTTCTTTGGGTTCTATTATAGCTCCATAATTTGCATAGCTTTATTGGGTAGCTCTTGGGCTCAGCGTTGAATAGTAATGAAATTGAATAACTGGTGATCGACTCTTAAGTGCATGGCTGTGGAAGTAGTCGAGCTCGTCAATGACTGCGGGCTCGAGGCGTGGGCGCTGTGAAATTTGAATAACTGGTGATCGACTCTTGAAATTGTGTGGCTGTGTAGAGTAGTCGGGCTCGTCAATGAGGCTGCTTTGGGCTCCGAGGCGGCGGGCTATTGGGGCTGAGTCTTTGAGGCCCAATCCCGACTCTTAAAGCCGCGTAGCTGTGCGGAGTAGTCGAGCTCGTCCAATGGCTCTTTGGGCTCCAGCGTTGAGGCCTTGTGGGGTTGAATAGCTGGCGATCGACTCTTAGGGCTGCGTGGCTGTGCGAATAGTCAGACTCGTCAGTGGCTCAGCGGAGGCTCCGGTATTTGAGGCCTTGTGGTGAATAACTGTGGCGGAAATCGAGCTCTTAAGGCTGCGTAGCTGTGCGAGTAGTCGAGCTCGTCAGCCCCAGCTCTTGGGCTCTACTTCTGCATAGCTCGGTGTTGCGTAAGCTGTTGAATTTGGTATTTCTTTGGGCTCACGAACTCTTGGGCTCTGACTACTTAGCTCCGTGTTCTGCATGCTTTGTTTGGGTAATTTCTTTGACTCTGACTGCCAGCTCACGTGGCTACGTGGCTCATTTGGGTAATTCTTTGACTCTGAAATTTCACTGTTTCCGTCATTAATAGCTGTTTAGATTTGACTCCTGACTCTGAGCTCTTAGCTCAGGTAGTGCATCTTTATTTGGGGAGAAATTTCTTGGGCTCTGGCGGTAACATTATAATGGCATTATTTTGATAAATGCATGATATATCTTGGCGGAAATGGAATGAGGCTGTATAGAACCAAGCATGGTACTTAGCATATTGTTTTATCCCGATGTGATGCCAGAGTGATGAAGCGATGAAGCAAGACCAGATCGAGGGCTCGAGTCATGAAGAATTGCGGGTAATGCTTTCAGGTCATATCTCGTTCACTCCAGATTTCTTTCGAACATTGATATTTGTAAACGATTTGAACTCACGAACTTTTATTTTCAAATATTTTGTTAAATGTAAATGTTATGAGTCTTTTGAAGTGTAAATATATGTGGGCTTTCCCGAAAATGAAATGCTTAAAGCAATTAAATATCTAAATAGAATAACATAAGCAAAATGTTTGAAGAGATGACAGAAAATGTAAGATGTGAGACTCCGGCAGTTACATGCGTGGATTAGTCGAGGATTCGGGTTGCGACACTTGCAGAAAACTAAAATTTAATAAAATGATAACTAAAAAGTTTGATTAATGGCTTGGTGGGCGTCCCTCGGGCTTCGGTTCGGATCCGTGGCCAGGTCGGGTCGATCTTGAAATTCATTAATGGCGCAATGGCGCATTTCAGATCACTAAGTCAATTCTTTTCCCAATGAAGAAGATAGATTGTTTAGAGGCGAATGTATGTATGTTTTTGTCTTACCTTTGCTTGATGGGATGGCGATGTTGCAATAGATGATGTGACCAGCTTTCCCTGTTGGATTATGATGGGAATAGTATGTTTCCTAATTGGGTGATATTGGCAGATATTATGTTTTTCTAGTTGGAGGATGATACAATCATTTACCTCTTTGGGTAGGAGATTTTTTCAAGTGTAAGGGATAGTGGGAGTGATAATTGGGGAATATCTTACTTTCCTGATTTATGGGGATTGGATGTTTTCCTCTTGTCGATGAGATTTAGTTTGATTTGCAGCGTGTGGGTTTTACGATTACATGCAGTCGCTGGCGAAGCGGGTAGGCGCAGTCTGGTGGCGTCGAAGGCACTGAGTGTTTGATGTGCGTGCCTCTTCTTTGGGTTTGAGTGGGCTGCGACGTTTTCAAGCCACTTATCGATATCCTATAAAAGATTAGTTTCCATATTAATTTTTTAAAAAGTAAAATGTACTGAATTAATTAATTAAAAATATTTGGGCATGAAATTATGAGGAATTGGATTGAAAGGAATAAATCTCGGGTTTATAATGGCCGTGATTTAATTTGCACAATGGGGGCAGTTTAATGCACCTCGACTAATTCGATGGACTTTGATACAAGAATGACTTATTGTAAAAATAATCTTGAAAATATTACCACTTCAAACAAAAATATTATCTTTATCCTAAAAGATAAAGATAAATATCTTAAACCTATCTGCACATTATAACTATTTGTAAATAACTTTTGGATTTATCCATTTTATAAATGACTAACCTAAAATATTTTGCAAGAGTTTTGTTTGTTTTTTCTTCTTCATCTAAAGTGGAAAGCATGCATATTTCATACAACAAGAGAATATCAATGTTTGGGCTTTTTGAAAAGTATTTTGCGTCTATGAATGTAGGATACCTAAACATTGAACTCTGCGTATAATCGAGTTTTAGATCAAACTAATTTGTTTGAAAAAAAAAATTATTAAATTAGTTTATAAGCGAAATAATTGTCAGTAGTGCACAATGTAGTTATCGTAGACAGCTGCAGTTAGGTGTCGAATCATATTTGTCAGTATGCCCAGGTGATTGAAACTAAAATATTCAAATAATGGTTGTCCATGGCGACGATTGAAATTGTTAAATCTAAAAATTTTCAAATTGCTTGTTGTTTTACTTGAGCATTTGATTAACCAAATTATTCTGTTTGTATATGAGCCAACGGTATACAGCATTCGTTACGTCTTTAATTTGGTTTTCAAACTAATTTAGATTTTTTTTTCAATAAAGTATTTTTGATGCAAGCTCCGTATAATCAATCCCTTACGATAATTAAAAAACTAGTCTTATTGACTTGAGCATTATAAATACTTGCCAGAAAAGTATCTTAAAGCCCGAGTTCTATGAAGGTAGCTTTTAAGCGTTTATAAATATGAAGCAATTTTCCATTTTAATATTTTCAACCAAACAAACAAATGATTCTTACTTGTGTAGTATATATATATATATATATATATATATATATATATATATATATATATATATATATATATATATATATATATATATATATAATTTATATTTTTACAAATTTGACAAACTTTTTATGCACTTTATTTAAATATATTTTTTAAGTGGGGCAACCCTAAGGGATTAATCCGATGAGTCTAAGTCATAATAATGTTTATTAAATAGTCATCATTTAGTCTACTCAAAGATTATTGAGTTTACGAATGTAATTTGGATTGACCAGATAAAGATAAGTCACAAGTATGTACAAACTTAATTCGAACAATCATGATTAAAAAAAAAAAAAAAAAGATGACATGAGCTTTTAGATTTTACTTTGATGAGTAAAAGAATCGAGGAATGTATTGAAGGAAAGAGTCATTTAATCTTTAGGTCGTATTGTAATATGAGTCTTGCCAAAAAAAAAAGTCATATAAAATAAATCAATTGGGGACCCGATAATATGATAATTTGAAGGTCATGGAGGGAGGGTATTATTACAATATTTGGGGTAGCAGAAGAAGTAGGTACACTTACGAGTGCAATGCAGCCGTTTATTTTTCATATATATGAAACCATGATGAGTCGATGCGAATTGAGAGAGAAAGAAAGAGAGCGATAGTGGGGCCCATATAAAGCATTCTCGTCGAAACACATCTTGGGGTGGAATAGGAATATGAATGAGAATGGAAGCGTACTACCTTCCTCAACGATCCTCGATCTTGATGGACAGCTCGACCTGTGTCATTGATAAAATGAATGAGACCATCTATTTTCTTTGACGGTTTATGCTCGGCTTATGTTGGTTTCAAAATTCACATTGGGATCTTGAATTCATTTCTAAACTAGAGCGATGAATAATGATATTGGTAACTAAAGGAACATCAGGTATGTATTAAAATACCATTTTAGAAGTGTTTTGAAAAGATTCTATAATATTTTGCTCAGAATTCTTAAACTAGGCCTGTCGAGGTGGATATCGAAATTTAAAATAATATTAAAAGCAATAGTTAAAGAATACCATCAATATATGAGATAGATAAAGTCCCTTATAACTTAACTTGATAATCTTGAGTTCTAATCATATGAATCTGATGCAGGCTTTATGAGGATTAGTCTATACGATATGCCTTAAAAGGCGTTGTTAGTATGCATAATTTACTCAAACATTGCCGTAATTTGAAGTTTTCTTCTTATCCAAAAACACTAGTCGCTAAATACATAAGCTTTGTATTATCCTCATATTTCTACCGTTTAAAGAAAATATTATTTCGCGTTTTCTCGACCTCTCATAAAATCAAATTTGGAAATTCTCATAAATTTGGATTTCATGCTTGAAGTAAACTCAATGGGTGAAACTCAGTAATAACAATTTTCTAATTATTAGGCAACGATTATAGAGATTTATTAGGCAACCAATTAAAAGACCTTTTGAAAATCGATTTAAAATCTTACATTTATTAATTTTTGATTGGATGATAACAAAAATACGTTTTTATTTTCTTGCATATGAAATAGTCAATGATTTTTTTTTTCCCAAAAAAAAAGATGCTTTTAAAAAAAACATGGAAAAGGTTTTTAAATTAAATATTTCTTTAACTTAAGCAGGAAAATGTAGCTCAATGCAAAATTTGTGTGTATTATGAATAAATATCGGTTATTGTGTTTTAAAGCTCTGTTTCTAGACATAGAAACACTTATAGAAATGTTTTTAAAAATGAAAATAAAGGGGTTTGATAATATTTTTTAAAAAGCACTTTTAAAGTTAAAACCACTTTGAGTGTTTTTTGAGAAGCACTTTGGAGGTGTTTTTTAAAAAACACCTCAAAGTTACAATTCTTAAAATGCCTACTAGTTTATCCATAAATATTTATTTATTTTCCTTAAAACATCTATTTGATTTATTTAAAAAATCCGAGGATAATATCATATTCTTTTAAAAATTCAAATAATTCAAATCTTTTGTAAATATTTTAAAAAAAAAATTCCATAATCATAAAAAAATATTTTATAAAAATAATTGTTTTAAGTTTTTATTAATTATTTCATCAAATTTGTTGATGAAATATGTTATGAGAAACTTCTATTATTTTAGTGTGATTACGGTTAGTGTTGGTCAGCCATGAGCCCTATAGTAATGGGTAGGTAGTCAGATGGTGGTCCCCATTAAAAATATTTAGAATCTAATTACGTAGTAAGGATAAAAATGACAAGCTCCTTGAAAAATTATTAAAGACGAGTTCGAGTTCTAGTTCATCTAAGTTGATGAGCAATCAATAATCAGGAAAATACGGTATGAAAATAGATTATGCGTTTTAGGTAAGATTGGGAGTGATATGTCAAGCTAGAAATGGAAACCCGAGCGTTAAATAATTATCTGGTAGAGCTTTAGTTCAAAAGGATTATCTGTCAATCTGCAAACAACTCATTCGATGGGATCACGAGGGCGAATTATTGGGCTCTGGAATCTAATTAATTGGAATTCAGAAATAAATTCTTATACCGATCGTAATAAATTGGGTAAACTAACCAGGTGGGTGATGATAAATATAATCGCTGATGTGTCATGCGGGATTCTTTGATTAATGATAAATAAATCATTGGGATGGTCATTTACTAACTATAAAATTAGGATGTTTGCAGACTGTTCTGGGGTATGCATAAAAATTTGCTCTATTATCAATAAACCTTGATATGGACTCTGTGACTTATCTCTTCATTATCTGGTATCTTGTAAGGTTATGACTTTCATAGTCAATCAATTGCCTTTTGTCTCTCGAAAAGATCAAACTTTTTAATATATGACAATGAAAAAAGCTACACGGTGCATATGCAAAACCAATTCCTTGGGAATGTTTAACACAGTCTAAGGAATGGAACTTCAAACAGCTTTTGGCCCCAAAACCAATTGAACAACCAAAACTAATGTGCAACTGAGATGAACAAAGAAATGTCCAAATCAACTTTGAACTGAAAAGAACCTAGAAGATGTATTAAGTTCTTGAATTCCTTTTTAGAAATTAGAACTCCTTCGAAGATGAAAATGTCGATCAAACTTGAACTTGGAAAGTAGATTATATTACGATTAAGATTTAAAATATTCAGCTCTGAACAAAACTTGGAAAATCCTCCGAGATAGTCTGACTTTATTCTCAAATGATGTAATGATATTGAGCACTAACAGAACAAACGATAACCGGCGAATTTGTGATAGATAAAGAATATCGAAAAAACAAATTCGTAGCTTATTACTGAAATGCAAGTGATTTTTCTCAACATTATAAATGAACAAGAGAAAAGTTTAAAAAACGATGGTATCGAACAATGGAAACAATGGAAATGAATATTCCGATGTTTATTTATTTTTGATATATCACGACAAACAATATTAATTATCTCTTTGCGAAATGTATTCGAAAGGAATGGATGACCATACGAAGAAAGAAGAAAGTGTCAACACATCCTCCTTTAGAAGAGATAAAATTGTTACTTGAAATTTAGAAATTATTGCTTAAGCATGAAAACAATAAGCCTTAAGAAGAAAGCAAAACCTGAGCAAAGATATAAAAGGTGCGGCAGTAATTTTACAAATCAAATACTAGGAACTATTTCTTCTCAACTAGATATAATTGAGAAAAATATTCCTAAACCAAAAGAAATAGAAAGGAAAAACCTTTGTTTAGAAATGTGAAATTATGACCCTTAAGTAGGAGAAGTGGAAATGAAGATTTAATAAAAGCTTTAACTCAAAGGTTAGAAAGTATAAATCTAAATGGACCTTATAGTAAAATAAAGCTTAAGTGGTTATGTCTGAGAATCATTAAGAGAAACAATACGAAGCAAGAATGAATCAGAAAATGATAAAATAAATAGAATAAAAAACTTGAATCAAAACGAAAACTTTATCAAGACCAGCTCCTCGATTTACAATTTGAAATAAGATTTGAAAGAAATCAATATAATAATGATTTTATTTATGAATGGAATATTGATGGACTTTCGAACATAGAGATTCTCGGTGTTCTTGTCGAAATATCGATGGCATCTTGTAGTTATTAAACGGAGATGATGTTAATGCGGTCGACTTATTCTTTTCGGGATTTGAAACCTTAAGGAATGCGGTGGATAATTGTCTTAATAAACAAGAAAGGCGTTTTATCCGGTAGTACGAATGAAGAAGGTGAACAAAATGTAGTCTTAAGAAGAAATTTTAAATGTAGAACCAAACATTTAAAAATTTTGAAAATGAAAATAACCAAACATTTTCATAGGAGACCCCGAATTTTTTGAAGAAAGAGATTGAAATCCTTTAAAATTTAAAATGTAAGACAACTTGGTGATTTTAAATGGTATCGTGATGTGTTAACATGAAAGTTATGGATTTAGGCAAGATGCGAGTACTCTTATTGGAAAGAAAAGATTCGCTATGGGCCAAAATTGTGGTAGAAAAAGTTGAAACCCTTAGAGAAAAATAAACGAACCATTCCTTATGATGAACTTACTTATGGAGATCTCATAGGAGAAGTGAAAAATGAAGGTTTGAAGTTGTGTTCTCAACTAAGACTCTAATATCAAATAAAAAGAGATTTAAAAACTTTAAAGAAATATTTAGGATCTTTGTATGCTGATATGGTATTGAAATGCAGTTGCACCTTCAAAAACATAAACATTATAAAGAGAAACCTTATAAAAATACAAAAAAATATAAATCTTACAGACATAAGAATGATAAATACATATACGCTAGCATGCATGAAGTTAGATGTTTGAAGTGTGAGTGAAAGAATAAATATTGCTCAATGCAGAAAGCAAAGTTAAATGTTTTATCGATGTGAAGAAGAAGAATATTATTACGAAAATGATCTTCTTGCTTACAGAAATTGATAAAGCTCTCAAAGCAAGAAACAACGTCAGAAAAACGAAGTCGAATAGATAAAATAGAAAAATGTTTATGTCCGAATAAATGTTTTAACTGTTGTCAAATAATTATTCATGATGATAGATCAGGTGAAGATAAGGAAATTAAATCCAAATATATAAGAAAAGTACGAGCAATGGCTTACTAGGCAAAATCCTATTTACCAGTAGCAAATATAAATAGGATAAAAGATGTTATAGAATATTTCAAGATCGAGAACATGGCTTGATTCGAATGCAAATAAATTAAAGCAAATTAAAACCCAAATTGAAGAACTAAAAGGTTTAATCAAGCATGGACAATATAATATCAATCTGAAAGCCAAAAAAATCTTAACACTGAGTCGGAAAATTAGAAAGTTTTGTTAATAGTATGACTATTGTGAAAAAGCAGAGATGGTATACAAAATCATATTAAAAATAAATCCGATTTTGAGTCGACTTTCACTAGCTTTGATTGATTCGAGGAGTTGATTTGAATTGTATCTGAGATGATTAATTCTCTTGTATATTTTCTTAAAGCTTGTAAGACTTCAGCCAGTATGATGTTCATTTAGTCTGTCTAATCTGTAGGGGCATATGCAGATGGTAACGTATAAAGCTTCATTTTTGCTAGTAAAAGCGATCAGGTGTTTTAGGAGCTCATTTCTTAACGATTATATCCTTTCTACATAGATAGTAGGGTTACAAACATCCTACGAATCAAGAATTATTTTGAATTCATCAGATTAGTAGAAATAAAAGAAATAAACCAAATTCAAGATCACATTAATTACGTCACAGCCAAAGCAAAAACAAAAAGCAGTGAAATTTCTTAGAAAAGAATTCAATATAAAAAAGACGAAAGAAAACACAGAAATCACGATCAACTCAGGGATAGGATTAAATAGGTACGAAAAACAAATTGAAAGCAATCCCATCTTTCTTGATTCCAAATGCTTTGGAATGAGAAAGCGACATATGGACTTCTTAGTATGAAAGCAGTTTTAATGAAAAACAAATTCTAGCCCAAGTTGAAAACCGAATTGAATGAATTAGGAACTCCTAGAATCTTCTGAAAAGAGATTAATGATCTTCTAAGCAAAAAATTTAATAAGATTGAGTCAGCTCTCGCGGAGTTTAATGCGACTTTAGTTCAAAAGCAGAGCTGAAAAGAGGAACTTCCCGAGACTTGTTATAAATTATAAACCCATGAATAAAGTTTTTCTGATAGGATTAGGTATCGATACCTAATAAAAATACTTAATTCAAAGGATTTATAATGCAACAATATATTAATTTGATGAGAGGGGCAATGGATTTGGCGGAGTGAAATTCGACACAAAATGAGTGCAAAAACATTTACAGTTCTATTTGGACATTACAAATAGAATGTAATGCCTTTTGGTCTCAAAAATGCTCATTCTGAGTTTCAAAATATGATGAATGATATTTTCAATGATTATACAAAATTTTCAATTGTATACATTGATGATGTTCTCATATTTTTAAACTTAATTGAAGAACATTTTCCAACATCTAAAAATATTTCAAAAATTAGTGAGAGCCAGTTTAGTTATCTACTGCCAAAAAAATAAAAGCTGTTAAAACCAAAAATAAGATTTTTAGGTTTTGATGTTTATCGAGTAAATGATCTATTCAGCTTGTTAAGATTCTTGTAATTTCTGATAAATCAAAGATAAATGAGAACCGAGGAAATTTTTAAGAAGTTTAAAGCCCATGTTCTTGAATTTTACTGAGCCTTAAGTTTTAATTAAGCCTTTATTTCAAAGGTTAAGAAAAATCATGTCCCTTAAAGTCAAATAGACATACCCAGGTGTCAAATAGGTTAAGTCCCAGGTTAAGGGCTACCTTGTTTAGGAATCCTCCATCCTGAAGCCTTCCCTATAATTGAAACAGATGCTTCAAACATAGGTTACGGTGGGATATTAAAACAAGATTTTGAAAACAAAATTTCAATTGTCAGAACCCTAGTATGGAATGCGAATTTGGTCCCAGATCAAATTATTCAATTGTCAAAAAAGAAATTTTAGTAATTGCTGCATTCAAAAATTTAATGAAGTTTTTATGAAAATTTCTTTTAAGGGTTGATTGCAAAGGTGCGAATAAATCCTCTGAGATGTTCAAAACTTAATTTCAAAGCAGTTTTGTATATAGCGAAATAATTTTATCTGTTTTGATTTGAAATAGAATTTATCGAGGTCTTCAAATGTTTGCGATTTTTATCTCACGGGAAATTTTACGGAAAATGGCAAAAAGCAGGCACTGTCGTATTGGTAAGAAAGAGTCGCTATCGATGTCCAAAAGGACAAACTTGAATCGTTTGAAGTTTTAGGGAAAAGTCACAAACCGAAGTGTGTTATAAAACCCGATCTATGTTCCAAGAATCAAAACAGTGATTGGTTCTAGAAGTGGATCGTAAATACCTTAGGAGAAGCTCTTTTGAGCTTCAAATTTTTCAAAGATAAATTTTTATCTCAAATGATATTTCGCCAAATGGGTCTCTGAGTTCATACTTGTAGATCTGAATCAAATTCGAAGTATCGCGTGCTCCAAGGAAGCGCAGGGAATGCGTATAGCATACTCAATCACGAAAATTTTAAAATCATTCGAGAAAATGATTGGGAGGCAAAGTCACTTTTACTAAGCGTTTTAAATGAGTTTGTTCGCCAATGACTGATTACATTGATTCTGAAGGCATGGTTTAACACACTTTCTATATTAGACCTTCTTCCCATTCATGGTTTTGATTGGGGAGAAAAAACCCCAGGTATCTTTTCGGCCCGGTTTGGGGAATGGTGGCTGCTTTTTGGAGCTATTAGAAGCATTTATGTCTGAAATTAGAAAATCTTTTGATTATTTCAAAGCAAATTGTGAAAGTTTTTCGGCTGGGAAATAGTTGATGTTGTCGTTTCTTTCTCGATTTAGAGTCCTTGGATTCTTTGTTGAAATTCTGCTCCATAATTTCTACTGTGTTCCTGCGACATTTGGTTGGGATTAATCAAAAGGTGGGTATCATGAGAAATTTGCCAAACTAACGATCGGCTGAGTCGAATTTAAGGATTGACTTGATTCTCAAGCTCGAGTGAAAAATCCGAAAACGAAAATTATACATTTGGTCTGACCTTTGCGGACCAGTTCCTTGGCTGAGCTAGTCCAGGTCATTTCTATTGAGAATTCACAATACAAGGCTATCTGAAAAGTGAGAGCGAGTCTTTGAAACCGTATCTGACTTGCGATTGGATGATGAGGAGAATAGCCTCGAAGCTCTGCGTTAAACAAAACGAAGACATGTGTTATGGACTCCCATCGCTCCAGCCCAGGTAATGGGACATCAGATCAGCTAGTCGAAGCCTTTTTAGAGAACTTAAAGGCTAAAATCTCGATTACAGGACTCTTGAATTCATTAATGTCGATTCATTTAAGCTTGAAAATAAGGTCGCGGGGGATCCCGAATGGATTGACTCCCAGGCTTGGCCCAGATTGGCACATTCGTATTGATGGAATACATGCCAGCTCTCGCGAGCAAAATAGAAGAGATTTGACCAGTAGAACAGCTTCCAGCGTATTCGCGCTTGAAGGCAAAGTGATTGGATATCTTGTTCGAAGCGGTTCTTTCCAGCGAATAAGGCGAAGATCTTTTGTCCTCTTTTCAAAGATCACATCTTTAAGCGACGTGTGGATCTTGAGTACATTTTCAAGTCCACGAATTTGAGCTTTGGAATCCGTAGAAATTCACCCATATAAGGAGGGATCTTTTCCGCTACAAGCGATTGATTTTAGAGAAAATAAAAGCGAGAGATTTCTTAAGATCTTTCCTTTTTTGTAACGTCTTTCGTCGTATCTGAAACTTTTCGCATCTGAATCTTGAATATTTGTAAGTTGAATAAAATATTTGATTCAATCTTTGCATCTTGTTGCTTTTGTTTTCTTGTTGATTATAAAATCTTCCAAAAGGTATATTAGAATTTGGAAACGATAACCTCTCCACGTCTGGAGTCAGGTAGAGAAACTACAGTGCTGGCAGTAACCTTACCAAAATCTTGTTTAATTTCTGTATGATTGTTTTGTTTTTAAGATCTTGATTTATTTAAAAAAATCCCGAGATAATATCATATTCTTTAAAAATTCAAATAATTCAAATATTTTGTAAATATTTTTAAAATTTCTATAATCATAAAAAAATATTTATACAAATAATTGTTTTAAGTTTTATTAATTTTTTTAGGTTTTATTAATACAAATGTTTATGTATGTTTTATTCATTAGTTCAAATATTTTTATAAAATATTTTAAAATAATTTTATAATCACTAAAAATTATGTATTTATTAATGCAAATATTTATATATGTTTATTCATTAATTCCCTTATTTTTTGTAATATTTTTTAAATTTATTTTATCAAAATATTTAAAAAAATTTATAATCATAAAAATAGTTAATTTAGGTTTTATTAATATGAATTTTTTATATTCATTTATACATTTTGTAATAATTTTTTTATTTATTATGATATCCTATTTTTATAATTAAATATTAAATATCTTTTTGGTAATTTTAGTGATATAAAAACGATTTTATAAGTATGAAATATGTTACAAAAACTTATAGAATATTGCTATAAAAACGTTTTGATAGAGGTTTGTAGAAGAAAACGTTTGATTTGAAGCCACGAAATCCTTCGCCACATAAGGCGTAGAACTTGTGTGGCGTGGCCTCGAAGAAGAAGAAGAAGAGTAGATGTTATTGGTTTGAGATAAAGAAGTTTGTAGGGTCAGAGTCTGATCGTCTAGTCGAATTGGTAGTTTTATTAAATTACGCAGCACTTGCGCTCTGAAACTTTTCGGATGTTTAGTATAAAAAAATAAAATTTCTTAAATAATATAGGTTTAGAAATATTTTTAAAGCGTATTATAGTTTTTATGGAAAGTGTATTTTGAAAATTTTAAGAGATATATTTTCAAAAAATTAGAAAATTTTATATAAAAAATATATTTTAAAAAAATATTTTTATAATTTTGAATGTTTTGAATTAACTTTTTGAAGATATATTTTTTATAATTTTAAATTTTAAATTAAATTGCTTTTAGTTTTTAAATTTTTAGAAACTGTCTTTTAAAAATAGACACTTTAAATTATGTTATTGATAGGGAGAAAATTGCATTATTTTTCAATACACATTTTCAGATTTTGTATTTTTGTTCCCACTCCGAGGTAAGCTGCGAGAAAGATATGGAGGGTAAAATCGTCAATTGTCTTCTCCTCTCTTCTTTTCTCTGTGAGGGTGTCTTGCTCTCTCTCTCGATCGAGAAATTTGCCTTTGCTTCAATCCCGATCCACAAGCAATGTCTGGCCGTCGTGGTGGTGGTGGCGGCGATGTCGTGGTGGTGGAGGACGGCGATCGGATTCTCGTCCCGATCATTCGTCTCGGCTCCTGATCAATCGGCTGCTCAGGGCGGGCGGGAGGGAGAGGCAGGGGCTATGGTTCCCCTGATGCAGTGGTTCACGATCACTGCTCCCGAGTTTCCGCGCGCCGGCGGTGCTGCATTGTCTTCTCTATCACCCTCTGCTTCTACTTTTCCGCCATTGGCTTCTCCATCACCCTCTGCTTCTACTTCTGCAGCGTCTCTGAGCCGCGAGTTCGATAAGAGTCTCACATTGCAGTCTCCGTCTTCTGCTCCGGTTCGCCGTCACCCTTCTGATCCCGTTCGGCCTCAGCCGCTGACTCCTGTTCCTCAGCTGGGCCCAGCCTCAGCGCAGACTCCTGCCCTTCGTCCGGCCCAGACTCATCCTGCAACTACTGTTCCGAGTCAGCCTCGGCCGCAGACTCCTGCTCCTCAGCCGGCCCAGACTCCTGTTCGAGATAGTCATTGGCAAATAGGTTACTCCTTTTGTGACCCAAAAGGAGAATGGGTGAAGTGGGTTTCTCCTACCGCACCGTGGAGTCACCATCGCTGGTCAGTCCACTCCTAAAAGGAGGTGTTTAGGACATCAAAGGACATCTATGCCGGTTCCGCGGGCCAAATGTGCCAAACGAGGTCGTCTTGTCTGAGCACGGCCGATGCCGCTCCCGTTTCTGCTGATGTCGCAGATTGCGTTGCCGCCGTCGCTGATCGCTTTTCACCAGTGACTTACCATCAGATCCAGGCGATCCACTGTATGCAGCAAGTATCAGATCTGAGTTTGGTGACCGGAATAGCTCCTCCGGCCATGAACTTGGGGATGTTGGTATGGAGGTCCCTCAGATCTCTGATCCAGCTCACGGTTCGGGGGTAGCATACAACTCCGCAAATGCCATCTCCGCTATAGATGTCAACGACGATTCCAGCGAGATGAGCAGTAACCCCATCGGCACCACTCCGACGATCTCAAATGAGTATAGCGAGCAGCGGCCGCCGATCTCCTCGCCACTGGGCCTTGGGGATGGGATGTCCACTCCGGTCGTATCGGGGACCCGGCACTCTGGTAAGGGAGAGTATTGGAAGGGCAATGTTTCTATGGCTGTTCACGCCGACAACACAAGTCCGACGCCGTTCACGCGTGGGTCTGCATCTAGATCTCTAGTTCTGATTGGTTGTGCGTCGGCGATGGTGTATGCCTGGAGGGACGGTATTCAGACCGAGTACGGAGCCGCCGTTCCTATCACCGACGTTGCCTTGTCCTATGGTTCTATGGGTTCTGTTTGCTCGATCCCAGCTAGATCTGAGGTGGCGTTCACGGGAAAGTGTTTCGTCCATGTTGAAACTCGTCCCCGTTGCTGTAGCAGTTTTCCCGGTGGGTCCGGGTGTTCCAATATTTCATCCAGCTCCGGTGATGTCCTCAGCTCCGGGTGTTCCAGTATTTCGGGAAACGGTGGACTATGTGGACTCTTCGGGGCTTGTGGGACCGGATTATTGTTCGGATTATTGTCGTGGCTGTCCTGGCCTGTTGGAGTCGAAGTTAAATACGAAAGGGGGAAGTCGGGGCTGTTTTGGGCTAACCAGGCAGGAGGAATGGTGTGAACATGGGGTGGATTGCTATGTTTGGGTATCGCCGACGTTGTTCTTAGATTATGAACTTTAGTTTATTAGCGTTATGGTTGGGTCGTGTCTTGAATGGGGAGATTTGAAGTTCCCGGATTTAAGCGAAGTCGAGTTTTCTTAGAGGTAACCGGTCTCTTGGTGTAGTTACTGGGCAATTCTCGATGTCTTTCTTTGGTTCTTCGTGTGGCCTCCTTTGTTTGGGAGGAACTTTGGGGCCAGAAAGCATTGGTTGTAGGATATTTTAACCCATCTTGGTTAGTGTGGATGCCATATTTTCCTATAATAAGGATATTGACTAATCGCTCGTTCCAGGATTCTTGGTTGCCATGTTTGTGGGGTATGTTACGTTTTGAGTGCACAGTCCCTGCATCTTAAGTTTACTGGTTATGTTTTGATTCTCTGTGCACGGGATGTGAGGCTTTATCTTTATCATGGTCGGTTTGCTTGTTGCCCAGTTTGTGGGGATTGGTTGTTGCGTTCTTTTGTTGGTGCTGCGTATGTGGAATCGCATGTCGGTAGGTGCTCGCTCACCAGGTTTTAGGGAGAGTCTTTGTCAGTTTGTTTTCTTCGAATGGCCTTTTGGGTACCGTTGCGTGATGGCTGTTTGTTGGGGGCACTGCGCTTTTTGGAAATAAATTCTTAGTATGCGAAAAAAAAAAAAACTCTTTGTTCAGAGTCGGCCTCGGCTCGAGCCGGCCGTCTTGGATCTTCGGAGCAGGTAGCGAGGAGACAGTCGCCTTGACGCCAAAGAAAGTAATTCGTTCGAGGAAGTAGGGTTTGGAACCTTTGGGAAAGAAATAATGCGGTTGGCGGCGAATCGTTCTATGAAACAAATGGGAATGGGGAACCATGGGCGACGATGTGAGTTTTTTGCTTGCGTTATTCTATTTCATGTTTCGTTTGAGTTTGGTTAGAAGCGGTGATATAGTATTGATTTTTGTTTGTGCCTTTTCTTTCTTTGATTGCTTGAATTTATTGCCACGCATTCACGTTTCTATTTTTTCTTCTCTTTTTATGATGTGGTCACATTATTTAGTGAAGGGATTCTGACTTGATGATGTATCATTACAAATATGTTTTTGGTTTAAATCATTTTCTTATTTTGATTCATTTTACTTTTTTTTTCTATTTTATTTCCCTTGGCATTTCCTTCATTTTTTTAACCCGATAGGGAGATGTTTGTCACTTGATAGTGTGTTGGACTTATATAGGTGTATCACGAGTGAAGGTGAAATTGGGCTTCATTTTGCTCTGGATTCTTTGAGAGTCAGGCATGATCTTTGAACCTTGCTCCAAAAAAACATGTATATGTTCTTGGCATGGACACTTTGTTTTCTTGATTATGTTACAATTAGGTTTGGATGAGTCACCAATCTCTATCACATTTTCTGTGTGTTTGTCGGAAAGTTATAACTCCATTATTTTTGGTTAGGAGGCAAAAGTTGCAGCCAATGTTTACCATTGGTTTGATTCATAAAATCATATGATGTTCTGACTTCAATTCTAAACATAAGAACATCCATTTTTTTTATAGCTTTAAGAAAGTTTTTGAATTCAACATCCTAGAGGACCATGTAAAAAATCTTTTACTCCAGGCGCTTGATGTGCTTTGACTTTTATCTGTGTAGCCGTAATATTAAGATTATATATCTTGCCTGAATTCCTTGTCTGCAGTCATTTATGTCTTATCACCATATCCTGGTATTTATTAAGTACGTTAAATTATCTTTGTTTCAACTATTTAGTATTTGCTTAAAGTCTCTTTGGCTAGTCAACGCTTAAAGTTGTTCGATAACGATATAACTACATTAACACACGAGTCATATCAAGGCTCACAAGCCTGAATAATAAGTGAACTTGTTGAGTTATACAAGGTGTCACATTTGAGTCAACGAAATCTAGCATGAGTAGCGTGGGCTTTGTATCTGACGAGTCCATTGCCGCTAATTCGAAAGAGTTTGTCATCAAGCTAGTAAAGGAGAGGATGAAATTTGGTCGAGTTTTTCTCCTTTTACTAATGTTCTGTCCCTTTACTATTATCTCACTTATGTTGAAAGTTGATTCTGGCATGCACGAAGGAACGTGAATTTAAGGTGGCTATTAAATTGGTACGCGAAGTCAGATTTATATCGACTACTTAGTTTTGCGTAGCGAGCAAGTTAAATGCTGCAGGGAGATCATACGAGCTCTTGATGTGGCTCTCGAGCATCGCGAAGTCTACCAAAGTAGTTTTATTTTATTTTGTTAAACTATTTCTTTCTTATTATTATTATTATTATTGTTTTTTTGTTGATGGCTCAAGCTTTTGCGAGTTTGTAGACATGAAATCATCTTAGAATCACTTTATAAAAATATCTGCATCTTGTCTGTCTAATAACGCTTGTTGAATGTTACTATAATTTTCTTGTTGTGGGACGGTCATTTTTCTCTACTCGTTAGGTAGAAAGGTGTGCTTCTGAAGGTTATAGTGATGGAGAGGAGGTTACTATCAAAGTCTTCGCGAGAGCCAAAATGGGACTCTCCCTTAATATTGGTACTTCTTCCATTTTCTTTATTGGTGATAGATGAAGTAATCTAAATGTTTTCACTTCTTTTTGCTCCGGTTTGGAAACTTCTTGTGTTATCACAAGTATTTTTTTCATGTTACGGATGTGTCGCGGATCATATGAGTATTCTTGTGGCGAGGTTTGTTCTGAAACATGTGAAGCCTCGAGATGTATCAAAAAACCTATAATAAATAAGGGCGTATGGTATTATTTACCTCGAGTGATCTTGGTTTCTATCTTTCTATATGATGAATTCTGTTATTAGAAGAGGTTTAAATTTAGGGCTTGGAAGAAAAAAGACAAAAGCATTGGATTTTGATGAAAGCAGGAATGTGTATCAGCTGGTTTGAACATTGAGCAATAAAGGAGGTTTCAGCTCTTTTATCATCGACTGCCATCGGTTGAACAATTTTCTAAGCCCACATGGATTTTCATTAATTTCCTCGAGCAGTGAATAAAGTTACACAAATTGACAATAGTATTTAAACTATCAAAGTTTGAGTGTTTAGTACTTGTGATTTCTTTAGTGAAACAAATGGCTTTTGCACATTTTTTCCTTTTGTGAGTTTCAACTGTTTGTTTTCCTTTATTCGATTTCTAGCTAAAAGAAAGCCTTGAAGGAGTTAGATCTGACTCATAATGGAGTTTGCTAAGCGATAAATTACGCTTGGGTACGACTCGAGCAGAGGCCGACTAAACAGGCGGCAGTGGGTTTGTATTTTTGCAGACATTGCTCTCAGACGTTTGCGTGGTTTATGCTGTTGTGCTCTCATTTATACGAAGAAGGGTTGCAAAAAGCGATAGCCGATATGATCTTTCACATGGTGACCTGGGGTTTAAATCACATGAATCATGATTAACACTCAAGTGCCAAACTCAATGATGACAAGTTTCTGGGGAGAATATTCAAAAGGAGTAACTATATTGGACACTGACATCTGCTGACCCAGGCCTGCCAATTTCTATTTATTTCAGTGTTGTTTGCATTTGACTCAGCTCGGATAATAAATTGAGAGCATATTCTTTGTAAATCTTTGCTGTTTTGAGGGTTTATAATATGATTTAATCTTGTTCCATTCATGGGTTCATGAGCTAAGATTTTCAAAAAGACTTGACCATGTTCCAGGATTGGGTGCAATCTTTGAGATTCATGTTTTGAGTGAAAATTATTAAGTGATTGGGCGAGTTACATTATTTCATTATATTTTAAACTACATGCGAGTCTTTGGTGAACTGTCCCTTTATATTTTTGGTACATTATAATATCAAAAATGGTGTATGGAAAAATAAGATAGGAACATTGAAAAATGCTAAATATATCAATCCACTTTGATTATATATTTAAATAATAAATTTAGCTTTTTAATAGGAATTTGTTGAGACTCATTGCACATGATACGCCTTAACTAGTATGGATTGGATGAGGCTTTTTATTGTAAAGCGGTGAGGTGCATGGCCTTGTGGTTATTGAGCATGGCTGTAGATGCTCAAAGGACTTCCGATGCTTTTGGCCATTGTTGGGGCGATATTTGGTTAAATATCCATTTAGCTTTTGGAAAGTGTTGAAACTCATGCCTGAGGTGCAAGGATTGTGTGTGCCAGGTGAAGGCTTATAAGCGTTGTGGTTATTGAGCATTAAGGCTGCAGAGATATAAAGTTTAATGTTTTATTGCCATTTTGTGGGCTTTTGTATGAATTTTGAAAGATGTTTGAGTCTCAATATTTAATGGTTTCAATGAATTGTTCTTTTGTGAGGCACAGTCTAGATTTATAAGTCTTTTCTTGATTTAAGGCATGGGATAAACCTTTTAAAAAGGGCTTGGTTGGTTACTAATTAATGAAAAAAAAGTATTAAGAAGAATAAATGGAGTTGTTTAATGATTGAACTCTTATATAATTAATATCATATTATTCATAGATAAAGAAAAAAGACCATAATGGTAGATAAATGAACATGTAGACATAAAACATAGATTTGGAGGATAATCAATTAATAGTGTACTATCTTTGCTCTTTGGAGGGCCTTATTAGTAATAGTGACGGTGGTGCTGAAGATTATTTAATTAGGCTATTAGAGTTGAATTTTTGGGACAGGAGGAACTAAATTAGAAATTATTGATAATGATCAACAATTTAGTTGTTATGAAATATATAATAAGTTGAAGCTTGTGTCTTTTTCCACCTTAAGGTTTATGATACCTCATTTGAGCAAAATACCTCAAAACCATTTTTGTTCTTTTAAGACATTATGACATCAATTTTTACATTTTTTTTAAAAGTTTGTTATGATATAATTTTTTTTCCTAATGTTGGTTTCTCTCGGGTTTACCCAGATGATGAGGACCCGGGTCTCGATTGATACTTTCGCGAAAGTCTGATGTGTCCTGAAATATGCCAATTGGCCTTACTCTCCAAACTTGGGTGACACAAAACCTATTTATTTGCCCGTGGGGTATTATGCTCTCTCTTTGCTATTGTTTGTTGTAAAAATGCTTCTACCATGACTTTGATAATGAGGATTTCTTTTCAATTACGAGGTTTACCAAGATTGAGAGACTGACGATATCTGAATTGAATGAAAGTCGGTGTCTGTCATGTTAAAAGCGACGTATCGGCGTCCTAATGTGAGGGAAGAAAACATTGTATCGGTATGAAAGCATATAAATGATTTTATTTAATAACATGCCTGGTCTCTGTTTGGAACTTCGCGATTATTTCATATATTCTGTCTATAATCATTCTTATGGATCATTTGTCGCTCGAGATGGTCAAAGCGAATTAATTTGGACAGATAAACTTGTTAAGGGAGGATTTTGGAATTCGCATAAGGAACTTACGTGGTTGATTCGAGTGTTTTGCCACCCCACGAGGAGTCATTCTGTTTTATATTTGTTTTATTTTCTTTAATTTTTATGCCACATTTACCCTCGATTCCTATTTAACAAACTTTTGATTGGTGTGGTTTTCACAGTATCACTAACGGTGGGCGAAACGAATGTTAAATCGCGCGTGGGGCGGTGGAACATGATCGACCGAGGTAAAATATCATATATTTCTTTGGATGTTCAAATACAAGGTTTCTAGAAGGATAGATTTCTATGTGTTTTATTTTTCTAGTTCTCTATGGATCGATGGGTATCGGGAAGCATAAGGATTACTTGGGGAAATTGATTTAATCTTTGCTACTTCAAGTCATATCCATCATTAATTTATGTTGTGTTTAACATGCGTAGCGTTGAGCAGTGAAAAATTTTGCATAGTAAGAAATTTATTACGTCATTTGTTTTGATGTGTACGTATGGATGAGTACATTAACGAGCGACTATTCGGGCTCGGCTCGAAAAGCTTTCATTTCGGGTACCATTTCATTAAATTCATGGCCAGAGCTTGGCGCAGGTAGGCTTGATAAATTTCGGCCGAGCCGTGGCCATTTGGACATTAAAAAGCAGTATAGGGGAGATGGTAACTATAGGGGTTTGGCCTCCTCATCAGGGTTGATGCGAGTAGTGGACCAGTGGGGAAAAAGAGAACAGGCGCCGGGACTCCCGTCCGTCGTTAGGCGAGACCGCCCTAAGTCTCGGCCGGCGAGGATCACAGTGTAGGTGCGATCCAGGCTGGTAGCCTTGAGTGAAATGCCCGGGTCATGTGTCCGGATATCGATGTAATGGATCGCCATTTCTAGATCCGTCGACATGGATGAATCGCGTGAATCACCAGCGGCGGCGAAGGCGGCGGCGAAGATGGCGGGCTTCGGCGAATCCGCAGCGCCGTCGGTGGGGTATCACCGTCTGAGATCTGGCACCGGTAAGCCCGGAAATGGAGTGCCACGCGATGGCGAAAGGTGTCGGCGGTATGTTCCGGTGTGGATAAGCGTGAAGAGGTCTTAAACGAAAGGGACGTCGGGAAGGACATGGATGTTGGGTATGACCCGCCCGAATGCGATCGGTCGATCTGGTGTCTGAAAGTCCGTTACAAATATGAGGGTATTGGGGCTCTGTGGAAGCTATAGAGGCGTGGCCATGAGCTTTGTGGGTTTGCCGTCTTGAGTAGCATTGAGGCGTGCAGCGGTGCGTGATCGATCAATTCGGCGATGATTGGTCTGTAGATCGAGTAATACATCGGTTTATGGGTTGGCTCAATGTTGGTAGTTTGTGAAAGGAAGGGCTTGTGAGGAGTGCTTTGAATGCCTCGAGATTGAACTGTCCTCCCGAGGAAGAAGGGAGGGTGTTGAATCTTGGGTGTTTTTGAGGTATTCTACCCGGAAGTTTTATGACAATTCCGCAGCGTTTTGTGAGGAGAGAATGAAGGTGGTATGATTTTGATTTTTCCTTTCATTTTTCCATCATAGCTAGCATGATTTTTGGAGCCCATTGTCCATGTTTGATCTGTTTTAAAATTTAAAATCTTGAGTACGCGCGGGAAGTGGATTTCGAGATGATTTTGTGAAGAACAGAACAAATTGAGATTGTAGCTGGAACAATGACATGCTTTTATTAGTTTTGGGTCTGAATATGGTTATGAAAAACAGAGATGGTTATTTGATATAAGATTTAAAATTATGGAATTAATGGCATGGGACTGTCTTATGGCTTGTGCTATTTTTTCATGTTTGGGTCAGAGTTAAGAATATATGCTCAAAATTTACATCCACACATCATGTCGTGGTTGTTCTTTATGTTTCTTCCCTCTTTTCTTTTACGATTGCATTTCCTGAAATTGGTTATTGGGTTAATGAGTCAAATTCTCTTGGAGGCATAAGGCGATTCACCAATTAGTTTACAGTGAATGCTTCCATGAATATTATGTTGACAAAATTGTTTTGTTAATGGTTTTTAGGAAGCGGCGGACTACCACCTATTATTTTTAGATTAACTTCATCTTCTTTTACCTTTCTTACTGTATGATCCTTAGCAACGGTATTTTCTTTGTAAGGGAAGAAACGTCTGAAAAGAGGATGAGTGCCCATTTGAAAATTTTATTTTTATATGATCATCTTTGAAGTGTTGTATGATATTTAAGTTGTCTCTGTCATTTTCTTGAGGAGAAAGCGTATTTGGAGTGATCTGGTGTCTTGTGAACAAGTCGAACTTCGATTTCTCATATGAAACTCTTGAGAGAGACCCTGAAACTACTTCCACCGATCCGATAAGCTTTGAGCGAGGAGGATTTGGTTCGATATCTGAGTAATAATCTTTGGTTTCCATTTATTCTCTTTATGGAGATTTAGGACACTTACATAGTGCTTGTTGTGTTTGATATTGTTGAGGCGAGGGGATTATGCCGGATCGAAAGCAGTGGCCCGTAAGAGGCTTTTCTTTGATTGAGACAATGGGTTTGATCATTTCTTTAAACCAGTCAATTTGATCAGGTGGCATTGACCCTGAGAAGTGTATCAAAAATTTGTTAGATTTTAACATTCGAGTCTGAAAGCCTTTGTTTATGAATATGTGCCAAATCAAAGCCTTCACGATCATCTCGGTTATCCTCTCCTCTTTGACATTCTCTTTTAAGTAAGTACATAATAATTCTCCCTCTTTGTCAATCCTTAATTATATGTTAGTTGCTTTTGACCAGTTAAAAGGAATGCTCCACCTCGCATGGAAATGAGAATTGCAATTATATTGGGTGTTCTTGAAACGCTTTATCTGCATGAGAATCTATGCTCGGGATCATACAGAGACATAAAATTGAAATGATGTTACGCTTGAAGGCGACTTTATAGCCGTTAACGATTTGGACTTCTTGAATTATTTCGGAGAAAACGAGGCTCACATCGGCACCGCCATTCTTTCTGTATGTTCAACACCTTTAATCCTATCATTTTCTTGTTTTCCTTTTCGGTTAAAAAACCCCAAAAATGGAAGCTACTTCTTCATGAGTTTCATACACTAGGAAGATCTTTGTGGTTATGATTGAATGCGCACCTACAGGGGGCAGTTTCGAGTATAGGTCCTTAAGTTTTCAAATGAGATCATCATATTTCATTGCTGTAAAGACACCAACCAATTTTTTTTTGTTGAAGTATTTATGATTAGATTATATCATAATATTTAGCTCCTTTGTCTTGAGAAACGATGACAAATCTTGCTTATCCATTATGACAGCCCAGCGTCGATGCCCTTATTACATTGCATTAAGCTTGTCATGCGGCGGTTGGGTCGGGTAGATGTATCTGATATTTATCTACTAGCGGCATTATTTATAGGTATCTTCCATCCCAGGGCGGTCGATGTTGAATTTATCCTCCCGATTCACCGTCTTTATTTACATACATATGTACAAATTTTTATAATCTTGGAAGGCTACATGGCTCGAGAATACTTGGTTCGGGGAAAATTGGTAGGGAAAGGTGGATGTCTACGAGTTTGGAGTCCTTCTTGTGAAGTTATTTGTGGAAAGAAGAGCGATAAGCCGCTCGTAGTTCGGTCTCTATCCTATGAAATGATACCACATTCTCATGCGGTGAAAATATTATCCTCTAATTCGATTTCTTTTCACTAGTTTCGTCAGCCTTTCGGTTTTAAGTCTTTATGGGCCCGTAGGCATCTGGAATTTGCGAGCAGGTGATTGCCGAAGCTGCCGAGTCGGATACATCCAGTCGGAACAGCGTTAGTCAACGTTTTCTCGATACCTCTCCCGTATTGACACTTCGAACATATTTGTTTTATCAGGTGGTCTTTGTATTGGGCTGTGGGATTTATTTTATTTTATTTTATTTGCTTGCTTGTGAGGCTTGTGCGCAGGATGTGGGCGATTGGTTATATTTGTTTTATCAGGTGGTATTTGTGTGTTAAATTTGAAGCCATAACCACATATTTTAGGGGAGGTCTTTGTGGATTTTCGTTTTACATTCTTTTGAACCATGTATTGTAACTGGTTTTTGTTGAGACTTTCATAAACTTGGTAATAAATTAATTATTGAAAAAAAAATAGTGCGTTATGTTATGTTGTTATGTGATATATTCTTAGAATAGTTTTTGTTATTCTTAATGAATTTCTTGTGAATCTTGTTGATATATTATTTGCTTTATTTAGATAATTGATTAAGCCGTCGTGTTTAACATTGATGATTTCGGTATCTTGTTCTTATTTCTGATTTACACTTGTTTTAATTACATTTCGTAATTTTTCGGAGTTCTTATTTGTTTTTCGTGAGTGGAGTGCAAATGTCAGAAGGAAACAGTGTTTGGAGGTGGTTTTATGACTTTTAGCGTGATTCTTCGTCAGTAGGTAAAAGCAATCCCGTAGAAAATTATTTCGCTAATTGATGCGTTTGTTATCGGATTGATTACAAAAGTTAAAAAGTATATGGGCCCGAGCGGATTGATTAATCTGGCTTGTATAGAACGCGGGTTGAGGAACTGACTAAAGTTAGCTCGAGCTCGTTCATAAACAGGCTAATGAGCTCAAGCCATTTTTTTTAAATCGAAGCCAAGGCGGCTGATTTAAGGCTCGTTGAGGCTGCAGCCGGTACCGAGGCTGACCATAGAATTAACAAGCTGGCTCGAAAGAATGTTGAAAGGCACATTGACTCAGAGTTCGTGCATTACAATTATGGATATGCCCTTCAGTTTGTTAAGTTCTTCTGACATTGGCTGTATAATTTTAAGCGACGAGAAAATGGTAAGCGGTGGGCTAATGCGATTACGAGACATGTTTGAACTTCTCTTATAAACTAAGGAGCGTTGGAAACAACGACTCTGATACGTAATGGTGATTCGATATGTGTCGTGAAGAGGCAGTTATGACTTCTTGATTATACGTGTTGTTCATTGGCTTACATTTTGAGGATTCTATACACACCTTTCTTTTAGTTTTGAGTATTCCCATGGTCGGCGCAAATTCTTTACTTCAATCTGATCTGCCCCAACCACAGTCAAAATTGAGGAGGCTCACAATAGGCGTTCATGATCGATCACATGGCAAGACTTGCAAGCATGGGAGACGAGATGGGAAACAACTCATTTGCGATAATTATTCTACATGATGTCTGGGTCATATGGTGTGTAGTTAACTCCATTTGACTTCTGAAATAAAATCAGTTGCATTTTTCATCAACTTTGTTTAAAATAAAAGAATAAATCAATTGAGAGAAGGAGCCCGAGAAAGGGTGTAGAAGCTGACAAAGGATGGCTATACTACGTGAAATCAAGTTATATGATATTTTGGAGGTTGGGGTTGTTGTTGGAGAGTGAAGCCGCTTTTCCCTAAAGGTTGTTTTGGAATCATTGGGTTACGCCAGTAGTTTCTTTGTTTGGAAGAATTTGGTGAATAGTCTTGACCATGGACCGACTCGAGTTGAAACTGGCAGGTGCGCCTTTGAGTTATCGGGGAGGCCGCAGTTATTAGGCGGATAATATTCTGTTAGAAAGGTGAAAGAAAGGCGAGAGGAATTGCTTACTTTAGTTTGTTACCGGGCAATTTGGAAGGAGGAATAGAGTGGTGTTTGAGAATGAAGAGTTTTCACCAGGTTTGAGTCTTTTGTTTTTCTTTGTGTTCTTGAGCGGGTGGCTTTAAATTACGAGTCTTTTTAGCAGCAAACCCGATTGGCCTTATTGGCTAGGCTTGTAGTTTCGGATTTGGTGGAGTCTTCTCTGTTTTTATTAAGGTTGGGTATAGGTATACTACTGTATATACTTCCTTGGGATGGTTTATTCTGACCCCTTTTAATGATATTTTGTTTTGGTATCGAAAAAAAAAATACATTTACATTTCCCGAATGAAAAAAGACTTTGTTGCGGTAAAATCAAACGAATATGTGATACGGGTTGGGATTGTTTATGATATTGCTAAGCGCAATCTTACAAGACTTGTGCTTGATATTTTGAAAATGTTGCACTAAAGATAAATGTGAAGGTTTGTTATCTTGCCATTTTGAGTTTTAGATCTTTTTTTTTCATTATTTTTTCTTTAAAATTTAAAATCCAATTGAAATAATATTTGGTTAGGTTGGAGGCCGGAACAATGTACTTTACGATCTGATTGAAGAAGAGATACCTCTCGTGAGTGATTCTGAGCAATAATCTTTAGTCTTTGATGTTGCCCTTTCAATGAGGAAGGTCACGACGTCATTCTTTGCGGTATGTTCCCAGTAAAATGATATTTTCTTAACACATTCTTTTATATGTGGTGTGTCTTTGAGTTGTTGGATTAGCGATCTGCAGGTGGTGGCACTAGTAGATTGTTTACGAAAATTACAATCTGAAATTTGGTTTACGCACCAACACACATCATTGAAGAAATCATACGGATCTGTATAGAACAAAGCTGTGGATCCCAGAGGTGTAATTCATAGAGGCATGATTAGGTAAAGGCTGATCCGACATGTCTCCTTTTCACGAGTTTTGTCTGGAAATCTTCGGTTGTTGATAAAAAAAGATAAAATTCTTTGCCCCGGGAGAAAGTATTCTGGAATGATCTTATGATACGGAAACTCAAATGGCGGCATTTGGGTTTAATTTGCCGCTAACGACAATGGCGGCATTTAACCACATTATATGCGTCAATGACAGCGGCATTTGAAAAAATTTCATTGCCATTATCCGCAACGTGGCGTCTTGGAACTAACTTCGCATTTTAAGCCCCATCCCTCCCTTTAAGCGGATTCTTGGTCTTGAGTCTCAGCCCAACCACAGATCCTGTGGTGAGTGCCTCGCCATTTGAATCGCATTCTTTTCCCATTTTTACCTTCATCCCCTCTCTTCCTCCGGATTCTTGGTCTTGTCTCAGCCGTCACGAATCGCACTTGTTTTACGCCATTTGAATAGGTATGGTCGATCAGGCTGTACCAGTCTGTTTGATTCCTCTTTTTATTGATTCAATCGTGATTTTTGTTTTGTTTTTTATTATTGGTCAGGTGCTTTGATTGTGAATTGGAGTTGGTTATATCTTTTACATTTGTTTGTGAGTGGAATTTATGGTCTCATGTTTTTTCTTTGATTTATGTTTGGATGTGATTTGTCTTGGTGATTGTTTGTGTTTTGTGTTTTTGGATTCGGTGGTTGAAATCATTGGGAACATTTTGTGTTTTTTGCTTGGTTCATTTGGTTGAGAAATTATTGGGCGGGGGAGGTTATTAACTACATCGAAATAAGGGATGAAGAGATAAGAAAGAATTTGGAAGGGAATGGGTTATCTTTGGGTAGAGCAGGAAAAACAAGAGGAATACTTCATGATGCGCTTGAAAGGATAGAAAGCTGAGTTCTGCTTGGTGCGAGCAAAGAAATCTCCCTTATTAACTACATCGAGTAAAAGGGATGAGAGATAAGAAAATTTGGAAGAGAGAGATAAGTTGTCTTGGGTAGAGACAGAAAAAAGCGAGAATGCTCTACATGATGCACTTGAAAAAAGGGATAAGCTACTTGATTCTGTTCACGTGAAATCTCCACGAGCAGTGAGAGCTCGAAAAAGCCCAGAAGTGGTGATGTGAAAGAATTGTTAAATATTATGAGGAAGAATTAGAAAAAGCGGGTGAAAAAGGATTTAGAACTGACAACCGATCTCACGCTCGAGGATCGATCAGCTCCTCGAGCTACTCATTCGTTGCATTAAATGTAGACGACCATCGTTCTTGACGGCCTTCTCAGTCTCATGATTCTGGCTTGTGGTGGCGGGGCGACATCGGCGACTGGTCGAAGAATTGGTGTTTGCCTCGAGTTCTTTGTACTTTATCCTCGGCGTCGAGCACAGACGCTGGTGCATCTGGAAGCCTCTATGCTTTCATTGTTTTCTCACGCTTGACCCACATCAATAGTCATCCTCGCATTATCCATCCTTGGCTCTTTATCTGCGACTTTCTGCCCGCATTTTTGGGCACATTGTCTTTGCTTGGCGCAGGGGCGGGCGGTCAGTAGCACCGATGTCGCGGTCTGGCGAGCAGGCGTACGGTAAGCTATTTACGCTCGTATTTATTAGGTGTAAAATCTGAAATTTCTCTTCTGGCTCACGCGTGTCTCGGGATCTTCCTCTTTCTCTGTGGATCCATTTCATGATGGTCTTAGAGTGGGCGCGGAGGCAAGCATTGCAGGATGTTTCGAGGCGATCACGAATGCGAATATGGTAGAGTCTCTTCAACTCTACAGTCTTCGTCGAGTGGCCGGCCAGATCCTTCGCGTTAAGTCTGGCCAGTTTAAAGGCTCACCATCTGTGACCAATGCAGTCACGCCTTGCGGTGTAGTCGCCGACAGAGTCGCCGTGCGGGAGTCCTTACCTCACAGGAGTCCTTCCTTTAGGAGTAGAAGTTCAGCCTGCCTGGGGTTCTTAAAGCACAGGGTCATGCTTTGCTTGGGAGCTCGGCAGGGTGCAGCTGGGAATCGCTTGTTCGCCTTCGGATTAGAACTTTGTTCTGCAAGAACTCTTTCTTTTAAGAACTATTCCTGGGCATCCCACATTGATTAGTTTCGCCGAGTCTTGTGCCTGGCTCAGCGTGAGTGCCATGGCGGCCGTTGTGCGTGTCTGTGATGCCGCATTGCTCGTATCGTGCTTGACTCGGCTTTTAATGCTTAAGGCGGTGTTCTGATGCGCCTTGTCTTTTTCTGGCGAGCCATGGAGTAAATGGCGCCTCGTCCGCATGGAACATGTTATCAGTTGAGGGCGTCTGCGCAGTCTTCTCGACATAGTGCCATGATTTGCGCCGACACGGTCACGCCGACTGGTGGATCTTTGTGTAGTCTTTCGGCGATCTGTGACATGCTGTCTGAGGGTGCCTTGGCACAGTGCTTTGCACAGGCACGTAGTCTGCGATGCATTGCTCTTGAACCGCGGTCTTTCCGGCAGGTGTAATACTATGGCGGTCGCCGCCGACGGTCACCGTGACATGCCTAGACGAGGTCGCGCTGGCGCAGTGCGTCTTGCAGGCGTGGTGACTTCGACTGGTGCGTGCACAGGCCGATTGCGCGGCTGAGTGCGTGGCGTGCTGGCGAGGTGCTGTGCAGATGCGTCACAAACGGTGCCTCGACTTGATCTTTATGACATGGGCGCGGCAGCCTCGACTTGGTTCGTACTGAAGCACGGTGCCCGCAGGCCTTGGTAACCTTGCACTGTGATGGTGCGCGGAAACGGATTAATGACGTCGCAAACGGGGTTCACCGGCGAATCTTCACGAAGCGGTGCTTCCGCTGTGGTTGCTGAATGCGGTTCTCGACTGGTGCGTACTGAAATGCGGTCGCGCCGGCGCGATCTTGTAACGTGCGCAGAGCCTTGCGATTGAATCGGCTTTAGTCGCTTTCCCCGTCTGGTGCCACGACCTAGTGCCATGTCGCTAAGCGAGTTCATGAAACCAGCATGCCCTAAACGAATCGCCGGCTTAGTGCCATGACATGCGGGCGGCTCCTTGGCACAGTGCATGCTTAGACCGGTGTCTCGACTGATCGCAAACTGGCAATTTTCGATGTAGTGTGCTTGCACGGAAAGCGGTCGCCCATTTATTAACTGCGCAGAGCGGAATTCGCGCCGGCTTTGAAGTCTTTGCGCAGGCGGTGGCTTCGGCTGGCGAGGTCCGGACGCTGCCCGGGAATGGCGTATCGGCGCAGTGCGTGCACCAGGCGCGGTGCGTCTTGTGGCATAACGCTGAGCTTAGTCTTGCTGCCGCGATCGCCGACTGAGTCTTTATGAAATGCATGGGCGCTGGTGCGCCGACTTCGAGTGCATGCAGCCGCCGGTTCTACGGCTGAAGTCCGTGCGCAGCCACGATTCACCGATCCCCAGTGCCATGAAGCGTCGCGCAGGTGCCTTGGCACGAGTCGCGTGCCCCCTCGCGATCTCGCCATTTTCTAGTCTTTATGAAATCTCGTAAATGCGATCATGGCCTAGTGCGTACTAGCCCGTGGATTCCCTCGACTAGGTCGTGCACAGCCACGGTTCCTCGATCCCCAGTGCCATGACATACTGCAGGTGCGCGGCATAGTGCGTCACTGGAAACAAGGTGCGGCTTTTATCATCTTTGAAACGATGACTCGGCCCCAGTGCGTTTAAACGGCGAAGGCGTGAGATCTTTGTAATCTTGGCGCAGTGCGTGCTTGGAAACCAGTGGGCTAGTGCCGTGACATGCATAAACCTGGCGCCTCGAGTCTTAGTCGTCTTTAGGCGCGATCGCCAGTGCGTACCATCACGCCGTGGTGCCTCGACTAGATTTATGGCGTCTTTGACCGAGTTCGCCGACACAATTAACTGCGAACCGATCTTCGACTGACGCTTGCACGAACCGCGGTGCGCAAACTGGTTAATGCTGGCCGCGGTCGCCGACTTGAAATGCCGTGGCGTACTGAAAGGTGCCTTGGCTTAGTGCATGCACAGACACGGTGACTTCGACTGGTGCATGCACAGGTAAAAAAGTCGCCGACTTTAGTGCATGCACAGGTAAGGTCTTTGCCGGCACAGTCTTAAATGTCATGCTGAAGAGCGAGGTTCTCGACTTTAGTGCATGCTAAAAATGGCGCCTCGGCAGATGACATGCTGAAGCCTGACCCTCGACTGAATGCGTAGGTAGGCAGCGGTCTTATATTTTAGTGTCATGACATGCTGAAGCTGTGTCGACTGAATCTGGCTAGCCGTGATGCGCCGATGCAGAGAACTTCTTTTTATCTGCTGGTCTTGTGCAGTGGCACTGGAGACGAGTGCACCGACCCCAGTCTTTGCTGGGTGCGGTGCCTTGGCTAGTCTTGAGTGACATCTTGCAAGACGGCGCTCGGCTGATGCCCTAAGGCACAGTGCATGCCTTGGAGCAACGCCTCGACTGAGTGCATGCCTTGAAAGCACCTGAAAGTGCATGCCTAACCCACGTGCCTCGACTGAGTGCCATGCTGAGTGTCCTGCGCTCTGGCTCGGTGCGGCGTCCTGCAGGCCGTTAAGTGGGTCTTGTAATCATCATGATTCTCTTGAGCAACGAGGCGTCTGGAAGCCATTTCTCACTAAGCACTATATTTTATTAGGCTTTGAAAATCTGAGACAATCTTTGCAAGGCTCCCAGCATCTCGGGGCTGGCTGTGCTTTTACGTGGATTAATGATTTCCCGTCGTGAGATTAATCAGTGGGCGCGCAAGCCAACATATGGGATCTTGAGGTCCTGACCTGATTATGTAGAGTCCTCTACTTCTGCTTCTAGTCTTGATTCGTGGCCGCCTTGATGTGCATTCTGGGAGCTCAGGTTGAATGAGCTCCACATGCCTGACCAGTAAATCCTGAGGGTAGGGTCATCATAACTTAGGGTCTTTCGTAGGGTCATTCAGCATGGGGTCTTTCACGTCCTCGGTCAGGTCATTAGGGTCTTTCACCTTTGGGAGTAGGAGTCCTTAAAGCTTGGAGTAGAGTCGCCCAGCTACGTGGGTGCCTCAGTCGTGCCACAGGTACCCTTTCTGGCCCAGTGAGTCTTGGTGACTTGGCCATTTGTCTTGCGTCCCAAATAGATTACTTGCTTGCCTTCTCTCATGTGCGTGCTTGGCTCACGCTGTGCCTCAGGGCACTTGGAACACAAATATTTGTGCTGCTCCGTTTTCCGCCGAGGGGCGATGTGGGACTGGCTGACGCCTACGTCACGCACGGGTCGTGTTGCTCCGGTCGGGGGCTAACACTGGCGCGGTGCCTCGACCTAGTGCCATGAGATGCATAGGCACATTGCCTCACTTTAGTGGATGCCCCCCAGCCATGGTTCATCGACTGGTTAGTGCGCAGCCCGGTCTTATCGGTCTGATCTTGTGGCGATTCTGGGGGCACTTGGCTTTAGTGCGTCACTGTGGTTGCCTTTCTTAGAGTGCCTGGCAGGCGGTGGCTTCGACTGGTCACGTCACTGGAGCGTGGTCTTTTCTGCGTAGTCTTGTGACGTCACTGAAGTATGGTGCAGCAACTGCAGTGCGTACTGAAGCGCGGTGCCTCGGCTTTGAATCGTACTGCCCGTGGTGTCTCGGCTGGATTTTTATAACGTCTGCAAACGAGGTTCCTCAGGCTGATCTTTGAATAACGTCTTTCGACTGAAGTGCATCGCACAGTATCACGCCCTTGAATGCCTTGATGAATTTTATCTTCTGGATGTGCGGTCTTTAACTCTTTTGTGACCATATCACGATTAATGAAAGCGACGTATTAGACACTTAGTTTTACGAGAAATAAATCGACTTGTATTGCCACAAAATGTCAAGTCACGGTGCACTTCTCAACATAAGATATTACAAAACATGAAAATTAGGCACACTCACAACAGTAGGATTAGAACTACGTCTTTATAGACTTTGGTGTCTATTGCCAACCTTGGTGACTCTTAAAGCGAGTCTTTGCTTCCACTCCATTTGTTGGTCAATTTGCCTCCTATATTCAAAATGGCTCCAAACTTGCTTGATGTTTGAATTTGAAATACGCTCTCCACTCAATTTCAAACCCACTTGTTCTTAATGGGTGCGTGTCGCGCATCTTCTGTCTTCTTTGTTGGTCGCCGTCGCTTCTCATGCACCTCCGTGGTTTGCCTTGTTTATTATGTGCCTCATGGAGTCACAAGGCATTTATGGGGCCGCATCCACGACAGGCATCAGGGGTAACAAACCCTCCTCGTGATCGAAGCGCGTCGAGCAGCGCTAGATAGTCTTTCATGGCCATTTCAAGCGCCCTGATGTTACATCCGCTCCCATGTGACCTGCAATTCGGTGCCTTTCCTTGAGCAATTGTCGGTCAGTGATTCTTTACTTTATCTGTGATTTATATGATTGAAGTCTTTTCCACCTTTATCAGCGCTGCGACGAGGAGGTGCGTTTTACTTGGACCATTCTTGGTTTTGCATCTTGATATAGGGCTTGAAAGCTAACATGGAATGTCGGATGCAACAGTCTTCCGACGATTCCCCGACATGTGGCGACTTCTCCACTTTCTTGATCACCTCGAAAGGCCTCGTACTTGGGATCGACCTACATCTTTATGTCTTCTTCTTCGCTTTTTCAAAATCAGGAGTCGATTTGTACCTTATCTGACACGAAATTCGGCGCTGTCTACATGTTGGTGCCTTCTTCATTCTTAGCGGCATTCTCGAGGCTTTCCAGGTGCCTCATCGGTATCTCTTGTGGGAAATGGCTAATCGTGTCTTCTTGGTGTCTCCCCAAACCATTTGCTTTGCCACATCTAATGGGGTTCTTGAACGACTATAGCCCATTTCAAAGAGGCTCATCCACATTCTTGAGCTACATGTAGATTGTAACCTGGCCCGAACGGTGTCGACAAATCCGCTTGATTTTACAATGTAGCCGTCACATAATGCCTTAAGTATTCTTGGCGGTGCATTGATCCTTTTCGGTCACGCCCGTCTGTTTTGAGGATGGTTTCTTTGTGGAAAACTTGACTCAGAACGAAGTGAAAGAGTTCCACCCCAGCGTCTTGTGAATTTGGTATCCGGGTTATTGGTATGTCGCTAGGCGAAACCAAAATGTTTCATACATGGTAGAAAAGCAGTTAGGTGCCTCTTAACTGGACATGGCTCTGGTCTTCTTATGAAGGCCAAGATACTTGGAAGCCGTCCAGCACGCGACAAAGATGGATTTGCACTCACGGGCATAGGAATCAGAGATGAAATCCATGCTTACTTTGCCATGGCACTACGGTATGGGGAGGCTGCCTTGACCACATCACATCTTTTTCTTCGGTCTTGTCGGTGGCATACAGCGAAGACTTCGTATCGTCCTCACCCATTTTTGGCAAATAATAGGGACACGGGCCAGCCGATGCCATGGTCACTTCCTCCCGAGATGCTTTGCCCTTAGCATTATGGGTTTCTTTCCGCTGACTCTCAGTAGTCCACCCGACGGAACATAGGCTTGCCTCCTTTGAGCATGAGGAGGCGAGTTTCAAGCCAGTACTTTAGGTTTCCCAGTTTCTGACTTCTTTGTCTCGGTTTCTCATAGCCCGACATCAGTCCTGCGACCTTCTTGATCAGCTCATTTGAAATGCAGATGACTTAAATAGTCCGCGATGTAGGCCGCCACCTCTTCCAGAAGTGGTGCGTCGCTCTTTTGTGTTGTGTCATGCACAGACCCGATCACGACCACTTAAATTCGCTTCGACGGGAACTCTTGGCGAGACTTTGTCTCGCACTCGAACTATTACGTGTCTTGAAGAGGTGTTGCCACGATGTCTGTCACCACTATAAGAGCTCCCACCGGAGGTAGTGCCTGTTGTTGGCAAACCCGGTACACACTCTTTGGCATGTTTGCTCTCTCGTTCAGCAGTAACCTTCATTACGCCCCGTTCGGTTTAGAGGCTCGGAAATGCCACGGGGTGTCCTTCTTGCACGAAGACTCAACAGGGCCTTATCTGAAGCATCGATCCCCGAACTGAGGAAGGTCCAGTTAGGCAAGCTATAGCGGTTCTTTGGAGATGGCTTGTTTGAGGCTTCGAAGCCATCGGAGCACTCATGTCTCGATCCGTACTCGGTCTTTCTTTAGCAAATATGTCGATGGAAGACAATCTTTGAGTAAGTACTTTACCAGATACCGTATAGTAGTTTGCTAATCCATCCAGATAATGCATGACTCGTCACTTTGGTAGGGGCGCGATCGATCGCAGCTTGCACCTTTCTTTCATCCATCCAGAATCGCCTTCGCTAATTTTTATGACCCAGGGAATGTGATCAGCCACCTGAGCTTGCATACCTGCGGCCCTTTGTCCCAGTTTGTGTTCGCAAAAGCGGCGAACGCCTTTTCAAGTGCATCTCGCTCTTTTAGAGTCTGTTTGTACCTTCTGATGTCATCACAAATGACGACTACAAAAAGCATGCGAGATGGTCAAACCGTTACATCGTGTTAAATTCTGCGAATGTTGCGGAATTTGTGGCCCGGCGACGTGAGGAATTCATATGAGCCAATAGCGAGTTACACATGTGGTTTGCCTCATCACCTTTTTGCGTCCGGGCGCGATAAACCGATGCGAATTACAGTTTTTTGTGAAATGCAGGCCCTTTGCCCGATACGTAAATAAATTCATTGTAGCGAAGGGAATCGGTGCTTGTTTTTGATGGTTCTGCTTGTTGAGAGCTGGTAATGCTGCGCATGCAGCGATGATCCATCATGTTTCTTACGGAGCGAGCAGGTGCTGATGGAGCCTCGAGGGCTGGATCATGCGCGTCGGCCCGGCTCTTTCCAGCTGTTTACTCCGGTTCAGCTGATTCTGCGGGGGCCATCCGATAAGGGACTTGGGTAGGAGGTTTGGCCCGTAAGCGTGATTCGATCTTGTGATCGATGGGTCTTCGGGAAGCGACTCTTTAGAAGCTGACTCGGGAGGGCGTAGTGTCTCTGAATTCCTTTAGTATCGGCCGCGAGTGGGAACTTGACGTCGTGTCCTTCATGGTTTCCACCCAATGCGGTGTCTCTTGCCCTCTTAAGCCCTTTCTTCGGTTGAAGGTAGGCACCATCTCGGCCTTTCAGGCTTCTCTGCCTTTTCCTTTCGGCTGCGAGCCTGAAAGCGAAATTTGTTTCTCTCTAGATCATAAGTCCACCCGGATGAGAAATAAGGTGGCCTTAGAACGAGGAAGAAATCGATCGAGGATTATATTGAAATCATCGATGGAACACATAGTAAATTAATTTTACCGCTTCCGTTCACCAACTTGCGGTAGGACTTCGCCCAGCGATGCCTTGCGTTATCTGACGTGCCCTTCTTATTATTTGCTTTTGTCGGAAACTATCATCATCTACGGAGTTTCGGATCGAGTCTCGAGGCTTCAGTTCGCAACAAAATTGTGCGTGCTTCGTATGCACCATCGCTTACGGTTCGATGAGTAACTTACTGAACATGCATCAAGTTTTAACGGTTGGTTCTCACCGCCCGATTGCATTAAGCGATTGCAAAGGATTCTTTCGGGAGGGTGAATGCGCGAATCGGAGTCTTGACGCCCCGTCATCTGCGGTGACGAGGCCTTTCGAGTTTCAGCTACTTGGGGCGGAGTCTTTGGCTTGGTGAGGGCCATTGCAGATAAAGCATCCTTGGTTTGGTTATGCATTGCCTGAAATTTGTGGTTGTCTCCGGAGTTCGTTCTATGACCCTTTTTGGTTCCGCTTCGGCCATTCTTATTGAATGAAGGTTTGCCCTCTGACTTGCCCTTCTTGCCCCTATCTGCCTTGGACTTGCCTGTGGTGTTGATGGCATTGCCCATCTTGTGTGGTGCAGCGATCCATTTGCGATATCCTGGCCGGCGGTCTGAACTCCACTTTCTCGATTTACGTAAGTACCCGACCTTGTAATCCGAAATAAAGTGGAAACGATTTGTCCTCATCGGACATGTTCACGTGTCGTGATGGAATAAATTCCTCGCATATTCTCGGCCCGAACTGGAAATTATTGCTTCCAACGCTTCAAAGAGTTTCTCTTACGAAACATGCGGTCGTGGGTAGGAAATGTTGGCGCAGTTCGCTTTGAGTCTCGGGAGTATCGATGCGGGGCTTTCAGGACTTCTGCGTCATCTCTGGCGTCAGTGCGCCACCATAATTTTGCATCCAGCGAATGAGTGCGTCGCGGTTATGGACACCCGTTTCACTCTCCGGGCACATGAGCGGCCTTGAAGGCGCTTCAGTGTCTTGTGAAATTTTCCGATTCCTTAGCATTTCGCGCCCCGAGCCAGCGGGTTACGGTACCGCGTACCTTATGGGGACGGAAACAGTAGAGGGACTTTGGGCCACAACCTTCCGAATTGAGATTTACGCCTCATGGGCTGTAGTGCGTCGCAGTGCTTCGGTAGTAATCACGCGCGGTCGGTTTGAGGCGTCGATCAGATTCGCCGGCGTATTTATCTGTTGGCCTCCGTCGGATTCTTGTCACTGCCCAGGCTCGTTTTTCATTGAGTGCAAATGGAGTCGCAGATCTCTTCATCCTCGAGGCGATCTCCCAGCCAGTGTCTCAATGGACGTCAGTTCCTTGATTGTTCCCGGCCCGTCTTTTGATGCTCGTGCCACTGTCACACCTGATTATCACAGTGAATTTTTATGCTTATGGATGTGCGGTGCTAACTCTTTTAGCCAACCCTTCCTCACCCCGTGTCGAAAACAACGTATTAGACACTTAGTTTTTATGGAAATAATCGACTTGTATTGCCCACCAAAATGTCAAGAGTGTAGTGCACTTCTCAACATCGCAGATATTCTGAAACCACGAATTAGGCTGCTCTCTGCTTGTTAAGTTAGAAGCTACGTCGCTTTATAGACTTTGGTGTCTGACCACTTGGCATAGTGACTCTTTCCCAGCGAATTGCCTTCCACTCCCGCTTTGTTTGAATTCGAATATAGTATTAATCTGGCTCGACTTGCTTGATGTTTGAATTTAATCACGGCTCTCACTTTTCGATTTCAAACCCACACTTGTTTATATAAGTGCATGTCATATATCTTTAACATGCACTAACTCTTCAGTCCTTGCGTACCTTACCGTACCTGTGGTTTGCATACATTTATTAGATTGCCCTCATGGTCTAGGTATCTATGGGGCCACCCAAATCCCTTGGCTCTGTAGGCATCAGGGGTAACACTGTGCATGATCATATATTTGGATTCAGTGACATCTTTGGAAACAGTCTTGTTGGCATGTGCATGCCTAGACATGTGTTCAGCGCAATACGTGCACAGTCCGCCCGGCAAATAGTGAAACACTAAGCGAGGAGTCTTGTGGCACAGTGCATCCACCTGACCGGATTACTTGCCGACTTAGTCTGTAAGCATGCTGGGCTCGGCGCCCTCCCGGTAGTCACGTACTTAGGCCGCCGACAGCGCCATTTAGTGCTTGCTGCGCGGCGTTGTGCCTCTGCTGGTGCTTGCCAGACGGGTTCGCGGCTGTCTTTATCTTTATGGCGATTGGAGCCGGCGCAGTCTTGTGGCGTCGCTAGGCCAGTGCGTGGCAGTGCGTACTGAATCTGGTGACTCGAACAGATCCGTCACAGGCGGTGCGCTTGGCTGAAGATGCCATGTCGTTCGTAGAGCGAGGTTCCATACACTGGGTGCTGGCGCGGTCGCCACGGCTTAGTCATATGACGTGCCAGGCACGATGCCTTGACATTGTGCATTCCCAGCCGGCTGGTTCGCCGGTTCGATCGCGTGCACACCAGTGTGCTGCCGGTGATCACCATGGCGTACGCGCGGTGCGCTGGCCGGTGCGTCTTAGGCAGTCTTCGGCGTAGTGCCGTAACGTCTTTTTAACCCGAAGGTGTGGCCGGTCGTAAGCCTTTGATGACTGATACAGTGTTTATTGACATCTGCAAACGAGGTGCCTCGGCGTAGTCGCGTAAATGCATGACGGAGAATCGCCGACTGAAATCTTTGTACTAGCGACCAGTTCGCCGACTGGAGTCCATTACTGGCGCGATAGCTGGTCCCAGTGTGACCTTTTCCAGGTGCGCGGCTTTGAATGCGTACTAAAAAAAGTGCCGGCCTTGTGCATCGTAGGCGCGGTGACTCGACTAGTGCATGCGCAAACCCAGGTGCCTCGGCTTGAATGTCATGACATGCTGCTGTGAGGTGCCTCGGCGCAGTCGTGTTTAGACGAGGTGGGCTAGTGCCGCTGACATGCGTAGGCCGCGGTCTGCCTGGTACAGTGCGTACTGGCATTCTTGGCATTTGTTGTACAGCCATGGTGCCTCGGTGGAGTTTATGGCATTTTGGAAACCAGTTCGCCGGCGCAGTGCTCGCAGGCGTGATGCTTCGGCCTGAGTCTTTGCGCAGGCGGTCTCGGCGAGTCGCAGTGCTGGCGAATTTTCGACTAGTGCCGTGACATTCTGGAAACCAGGTCACGCTTGGCTTTAGTCATTTTGAAGCAACGGTGACTTGGCTGTAGTGCGTGCACGTGAGTGCCTTGGCTTAGTGCCATCGTGCCGAGGCGAGGTTCGACTGGTCATGCACACAAAAATGGTCACGCCGACGATGCCGAATTCATTACAGGCATGGCCTCGACTGGTGCCACTGGTGCGATCTTATAGATCTAGTGCCGTGACATGCACAGGCCTGGTACCGACTTTAGTCACCAGCCTGCTTGGCGATGCCTCGGCACTAGTCGGCGGTAGACACGATTAACCGACTGGTGCATACTGAGCCAGTCCCTTGGCTGTCTTTGTGACGTGCCTTGGAGCGTGTATACGACTGGTGCGTGCCTTAAGCCTGACTGCGCCTCGACTTTAGTGCGTACTGGCCCACGGTTTCGACTGAGTGCATGCTGGCAGTGCCTGGCTGGTGGCATGAAATAACAGACACGGTCCTCCACAGTGGATGCTGGCCAGTAGTTCATGGCTTTAGTCTTAGTCACTGGTATTGGCACTCAGTTGTGCCACAGTCGTGCGGCGTATAGGTCTTCTTGGCCAGCGTATTGGCCTGGGGAAAAAGAGCGAGAGTAAAGATGGGAAGCAGTCTTCGGGGCCATGGCGTGGCCAGCCTTGCGCGTAGGGAGAAGAAACAAGCAAATGTCTGGTTGGGGCCGCGCGGGTGGCGTCACGGCATTCATGAACTACAGGGGGCTGGCGTGGCGGCAGACGGAAATGAAATCGGTGTGGGGGATGTCCCTGCTGGGGGCGCGGCGCAGCTTACAGTCAGGGAGTGCAGCGGGTTCCTACGGCTAACGAGTCTAGCGAAGGGGCTCACAGGAGGCTCGGCGGGAAGGGCTCTCTTTCCTTGGCGGGGAGCTCTTTCGCGTGGAAGGCTAAGCAGCAGGAGAACCACTAATCATAATAGGATTTGCGTAGCGTAATACAGAGTTTAAATTCGGTCGAGTTAGGCCAGGAAAAGGATTGCGTTGAACTGCTTTGGATTAAAGGCTGAAGTTAGAGTATGACTCTTTGTCGTAATTGTATCAGGATTATAGTAGGCGTCTATATAAAGAGATCTAGCATCTTGTTTTAGTTGAGTCGTGCTATTGAGTTGGATCAGCGAGAAAAATATATAAATCCCGAGATGTGAGGCTGCAGATTGTGCTGTATTTTAGTAGTAATAAATACGAGTTAGGAGAGTGCGCCGTAGCGCTTTGTGTTTGAGAGGGTGTGAGCGTGAGAGAAGGCGCGCTGAATTGGTTCCCCAGGCAGCACACGAGCGAAAATAGGGGCGTGTGACAGCTGGCGTAGTCTTGTCGGTCTGAGTCTTATGACATGCTGAGTGCCCAGCAGTGCAGTGCGTCTTTGAGACGAGGTCGCCTTTGCTGATGCGTACTGGGGCAGTGGCTGGCTGTCGTCACTGGAACAGGTCTTTTCAGCAAGCTATGACATCACTAAGCATGGTGCTAAGCCGACCACATGCCTGATCATCATGTACTATTTTTGGCTCGGTGGCGACACTTTGCAGGAGCCGATAAGGCTGGGGCGCCTACCAATCACCATGATTAAAGGCGTGAGTGCTCTCACGGCTGTTTCCCATTAGATCTTAAAATCTGAAACTACTGCGATCTAGCGCTCTCGAGATCTTTCTATCTTCTGTGGATCGACTCTACGTCGCTGGGTCATAACCGAGTGGCGCGGGCGGCGCATATATCTTGCTGGGTCTAGTCTGAATATGATTAAAGTGCTACTGCAGCTGCCGTCTTTATTCAAACGGCGCATGTGATGGCCAGCGCTTTCTGAGTCCTGCAGATAAAACTCACATCTGAGTATATGAGTGCAAAGGAGTGGGGAGTCTTTCAGCTAAGTCTTTCACTTTAAGTCTTCACTTCAGGAGTCGCTCTGCAGGTGGCACTTGGTGTAGATCCTTGTTGTGGCTGGGACAGGCTTGCCGAGCTCTCTTCTTGCCTCTTGTCCACTGTGTGTCAGTTCTTTCAGTCTTGCGCCAGTACCATGGCGAGTGAGTCGCGTGGCGATGCGCTGTCTTGGCGTCGTGGTTATGCTGGCACATTCGCCGTGTGGCGTCTTGGCTCGCGGCACCTTCTTCTCCGGACGCTTGTTTGTCTTTGCGCTTGTTAATTTCGCTAGGCGGGCCGTGAGACGGCGGCCTCTCTTGCCACGGGACTCGTGTCCTCAGTGGAGGCCCGACCGAGGCCTCACATTAGGTATTGGCGTCGCCAGTTGATTTCGATCGCATACTCGGGATCGATCTCGAGCTTGTAATGTGGCACCGCTTTTCTGGCTTGCCTCGGCGGCCAGGCGTCACGCTCAGTGGGATTAAGTACTCGGTGCTTGGTCTTAGGTTGCCCGTCTTGTCTGCGGGATCTTGTCTCTTTCTTTGAACTAAACTCCCCAACCGTAGGTGGGTTACGCTTTCTTCTTATTATATCGGGGCTAGGATCTTTGTGATAAGGCTTGAGAAAACTTCGTGGAATGTCGAGTGAAACGGCTCTCTGTAACTAGGTTTGTAGACCACGTTGTCTGACTTCCTGACAAGGTCCATCCATGTTTTGGAATGAAACATCTACGACTATATCTATCTTCTTAGATCGAGGTTAACCCAAGCCAAAAGCAATCTCACTTGCTGGAATTCAAGTTCTTGCGCTTTGTAGCATCTTCTTCATGGATCTAGTTGCTAAAATTTGTCTTTGGGCACGTCAATGAATCTTGGAACTTCACCTGCGAAACTTGTCTGTATTTGAGCTCGCATTGCGTCAGGGTTGCTTTCGATGGCGCGGCACGTCCAGAGTGATACGGGGTTGGCACCGGTCTTTACCTCAAAAAGGGCTCGCCGCTGGTGGGCGGTGGGTTGTAGGGTGAGGTCACTTGCTAGGGTTCTGTGCCGACCTTTGTTTGGCTACGCTGCTGTGCCGCCGCGAGCCATGGGACGCGGCGCCTCCATGCAGAATGGGACTCGTGTTATCTGTTCGAGGGGGCGTGAGCCTCTTTGTGAGTGGTATTCAACGTTCTCAGTTAACGGCATGCGCTGCTGGATCCGATCTTGTGCCATCTTGTTGCACCACTTTTCCTAACTTGCCTCATTGACGACGTCCCACTGATGAGCTGATATTCGGTTCCTTGTTCTTCCAGGTTAGTCTTTATCGCAGGGATCTTGGAAATCTTTGTTGAACCTCGGATTCTAACCATAGGCGGGTTCGCTTTGTACACTGTCAGACTAGGATCAACGTGATAAGGCTTAGGAAACACATGGAATGTCGGGTGAAGCTTGACTCTCGTAAACTGACTTGTAGGTCACGTTCCAATCGCTTCCACATGACTTCAAAGACTGCGTCATGCCACGAATCGAACTCTACGAAGCGTTTATATATGATATTCTTCAGTCCCGAGGTTAGCTGATAGAACCATCTCCTTGCTCTCGAATTCAGTGCTCTGCGGCTGTCGCTGTCATAACGTCAAAGTCTACTTGCCACCTTCTCCACAGGCATCCTGAACTACGTCGGCGAATCTTCTTTGAGGCTTTGCCAAACTTTAATGCGCGTTGAAATTTCCTTGGCTAAGTCGGATTCTTTATGTAACAGCGTCACGGCGTGCGATGGTTGAACCGATTCTTTACCTCAAAGGTCATACACGTGGCCGAACTTCGTGCGAGGTTGTAATACGACTACGCGGCTCAGTTCGACCAATTTTTTGAGGCATCCGCAGTGGTGCGAGTACTCTTAGCATCGGTCGCTCGCTCACATCGACCATCGGTTTGAAGGTGATTTGCGGTCGAGAAACTACATTCTGTACCGCGCGTCTTGAGCAGCTCAGCGAAAGCCCACTTTATCGCCCAGTTATTATCTCGATCGTATGTCTGGGGCATCCAAATCATTTAACAATGACGTTCTTGAAGAAGATCTGTGTGTAGCCCCATTTCGACACTCATTCGGGGGGGATGTGGACGGCGTGCTTAGAAAACACGTCTGCCATTGTACAGCTTGTCAAGGCGCTACACTTTGAGCCGCAGATGGAAGTCCATTCGTCTGGCATGGCCGTAGACTCTCGAGATGGACCGGGCACATGTATCAGAACTTCCTATCTTCAGCGAATTAACTTCGAGCAGTGAAACGTAGCGTGTCTTGGCGGCGTCTTTGCGCGTCTTAACTCTCATGGTATTTGTGCCTTTCTTTCATTGTATTGACTTAGCCTCGGAATGCTCTTTGGATGCCCCTCTTTTTTGACGCACTCTACTGAGGCCACTGTCAGAAAGCGCATTCATATGCGCCCAGCGACAACTTCAGAAAGTCAAGCGGTCTTGGCGGCTGCGAGGTGATCGCGTCTTTGAGCTTTTGGAAGGCGGCTTGCTATCTTGCTTCCGCCTCTCTTTTTGAAAAGGGACTTGTGGGCGAGTGGCTACCTTGGAGACTCTTTAGTATAAATCTTGTAGTAGTTTGCTAAGGCGAGAACGATCGGATTACGTCACCTAGGGCCAGGTGCGATCTGAATTATTGCCGCGCCAGCGACATCCGTACTTATCGGACTTTGAAATCGGATGACCCAAAAATTTGATCTCGATGCGAAGCGAGCTCACACTTCTCTTTCTTGACATATAGCGGTTACGCCTCGGTCATCGGCGTATCTCAAGGTTTACCACGTGATCTTAAGAGTGTTTTGTAGATCTTATATAGATCGAAGTATACCACCACGAATGGAATCCGGAAGTCAGATAAGACATCATTCATGAGGTTACAAAATGTAAGCGGGATCATTAGATCAAGCAGGCATAGCTAAAAATTCAAAACTTCCATGCAGTGTTACACATGTAGTCTTTGCCACCGTCCTTGACCCATCTGCGCTTGCGATATCGTCCTTAATCCCAGCTTGGTGAAATGCTTAGCCTTCTTTGGTCGATTGAGCAGTTTCACAACCAAAGGTATCGTATACTTGTTCTTTATCGTGACTTTATTGATGCAGTAGTCAGCACATTGACGTCCCGTCTTGCTATTACGAAAGCGACATCCCTTCGGTGCTCGATACGGCTTTGGAGGCGAACGGACCGTCAGCGACTCAGTCAATTAGCCGAAACTCGGCTCTGGTGAGTCATTTGATAAGGAGCTTGGGAAGGAGGTCTCGACCACCTGGCGTGAGGCTGTTGATGATCGATACGCATACCGGTGGCGGCTCTTTTGCTTCGGAGGCATAACATTGGCAAATCTCCTCAGTTTGGGGGCTATGGCATCTGGCACTTCGACTTGCTTGTCCGGCTTGATCTCGATCATTGCCGTGACATATGTGTGCTCACCCTCCCTTAAGCCTTTCTCGAGTTGTAGGGCAGACAAGGCCTTCTCCCTTGAAGGTCTCTTAGGCGGCTTCTTGTCTGAGCCGAAGAATGCATTTGCTTCTCATCCGTGATCAACGAGTCCATTCGAGTGTGGCAGCAGAAGGCTACCTTGGGCTCTTTGGAAGAAAACTTTGCACAAATAAATCAAAAATCATCAGAAGGAACCTTCCAGAAGTACATTGTGTAAATTACGATCCCATTTGAATTGCCATGCTCTTCGCCATACCATGCGTCTCTTGTGCTTTGCTATTTACTGCTTTAAGCTTGCTATCATCTTTAGCGAGCTTCAATCAGAGTGCAGTACGCCTCCTTTGTTGTCTGAAATTGTGGGTCGCCTCACTTTGTCTACCGATACCCTGATTTTCTGCCAGTCCAGCCAGTCGACATACATCAGTCCCTTGTGAGTTGCCTCGGCTCGAATGACATTGAAGCGAAGAGGTTGGCTCTTTGGGACCTCTTGCCCATTGTCTTCCCACGAGTGTACGCCATGGGTGCATTGAGCTTCTCCTTCTTTGGCGTCCCTCGCTGTGTGGGCGGGTGCGAGATAAAAATCTGGCTTGACTGGTAGTTTGTGAGAGTCCTTCTCCCCAGCTAGCTGCGTATCCTGGCGACCTTAAATACTTGCCTCTAGTCTTGGAGGTCTTTGCTTCTGACTTCCGGTTCGACTCTTTGTTTTGGCCTTTCCCCTTTTGGGTGGGAGTAGAGGAAGGGATCACTACATGTAGTCGGATCGTGTCCATTGCTACCATTCTTTGAGACGAAGACTTGGACACATTGCCTCCTCGGTCGACCGGACAACGTCCTTGATGTCGAATCAGCAGGCTTAAACTCTTTCACATAGTCCTCTGGCCAGGCTCGTCACACTTCCGGTTTCTTCGAAACTCCTGCCATCACGCGTGTTCGTGGGTAGAGCGTCAGCCGGTGCTCCCTTTTAGTCTCCCCGACTCTTCGGGCTTTGGTCGGCCAGACGGTGACATGATCACTCGTCTGGTCATGACCAAGGTTTGCATCACACAATAAATCACAAGTGGTTATCGTTGCACATTCACCCACCGGTGTCGAGCATTGATGGTATTCTTGCGTGTCCCAGAGGAAGTTCTCCAAGTTTTTGGCGTTCCACACACCACCAAAAGGCTTGGGCTCAGGTACTCGCACCTTCGTATCATGTGTTTCCTTTAGCAGCTCCTGTCTTAGCTTGCTCGAAGGCACATATAACTTCCTCTTACGAGTAAGCTGACTCATTCTGGGCAGGTAATAAGCCTCGTGGTTACTCTTTCACCCCTCACTGCCGACTTTTGATGGGTTGGTGTGCGGCTTGGTCCCAACTCGTTGTTTAGAAATCTATCACAGGCTCAGCGATCCCCACATAACTCGCGGCTTCCTTCTATGGCGTCACGCCGCTTGGTTGTGTCAGGCCGGCTTGTGCACCGCGAAATCAAAGTCGGCCCGAAGCTCTTGCCATTGAGCTTGCTTGCGATGGGCTAGCCGAGTTGTGAAGAAGGTGTTAGCAACATCGTCGATCCTTCACTGAAGCCAGAGTTCCCATTAAGTAGTGCTTCGAGTCTGAGCGATTATTGCGATCGTCTCTTTGCCCATGGTATTTGTACCTTTCTCGTGCATTGACTTAGACTCTGAATGCTCTTTGGATCCCCTCTTGCACCCGGCACTCCCACTTAGGGCCACTGTCAGAAGCGCATCGCGTATGCATGGCAGCTTGACTCGAGTCGGGCCGGTCTGGCGGCTGCGGGGTGATCGCATCTTTGGGCTTTTGGAGCGACGACACTTTGCATCCATTCCACTTCCTCTCTTTTTCAAGGTCAGGTGAGCACGGCTGCCTTGGAATGGCCCAGTATGAATCTCCTGTAGTAGTTTGCTAGGCGAAGTGATCGAGTTCACGTCACCTTGGTCGGTGCTAATCTCGAATTCTTGCCGCCCCGCACCATCCATCCTTATCTCGGACTTTGAAATCAGTTTGAAAACTTGATCTCGGTCGACCAGGCTCACACGCCTGCTTTCTTGGCGCCTCATGGTTCTGCGAATGCATCCGGCGCCATCTCCAGTGTACCCGCGTGATCTTGAAGTCGGTGTGATCGGCTATGTCGTTGAAGTATCTGCACCACGAATGAATCCGAGGAAGTGAATAGGACATCATTCATGAGGTTAAAAAATGTAGCGGGAGCATTGGTATTAAAAAGCATGTGAAATTGAAAACTTAAATGCCAGGTATTCTGCGTGCCAGTGCTGCCTCATCCGCCCCGACCGCACACTTGCGATATCCGTCGCGAAGTAGCGTCGAAATTGTTTCGGCGCTTCTTCAGTGCGTCGGGATTCAGCGACGAAAGGTATCGGATACTTGTTCTGTCGTGACTTTGTCGGTGCCACAGCAATCCGCACACGCGTCGCGCCCGAATCTTGTTTGCCTGAGAAAGCAGCGTGATTCACTCGTCACGGTGCTTTGGAGAATTTGGACCCGGTTATCAACCCAACTACGTCGGCGCCGCGACTCTCTGCCGCGGTGGAGTCATCCAGATGGGGAGCTTGGGCGGGAGGTCTGCCGACCACAGCGAGGTGCATCGATGAGAATCGTCTGCCTTCTCGGTGGCGGCTTCTTGATGACTTCGGGAGACGCGCTGTCGTAGTCTCCCTCGGTGTAAAAGAATTTATGGCGTCGACGCCGACTTGCTTGTCCGGAGCTTGATCACCGATCATTTTAAGCGACATGTGTGGTCGCCGCTTCTAAGGCCTTTCTCGGAGTTGCGAATGACGTGGTCTTCGCCTGAAAGTCTCTTAGGCGGCTTCTTTGATGTCGACCCGCAAGCATGGGTGCTTCAAGCATCCATGATCGACAGTCCGTTCGAGTGCGGCGGCTACCTTGGCTCTTTGGAAGAAATGGATTTGCCTAAAATGAAATCAAATCATCGAAGGAACAGGAAGTCTATCGTACCTTTCAAATCCCCCATCTGAATTGCCATGTTCTTAGCCATACCATGCGTCTCTTGTGCATGGCTATTAACGACTTTGAGCTTGTTGTCATCTTTAACGAGCTTGATACAGTCTGGCTCCTTTGTTGATGGGGTGGGTGCGCCCGATGTCTGATGCCCTGATGATTTTCTACCCTCGATCGACAACTCGGCATCGTAGTCCCTTGTGAGTCGCCTCGTGCTGTGCATTCAACAATGAAGGGTTGGCTCTTGTAGGGATTTCCGTATCTTCCCCGTGCTTGACCATGAGTGCATTGAGCTTCTCCTTCTTTGAAGCGATCCACCATTGATTGGGCCATTCTGAGATAAAGCTTATCAAATAGCACAGTAGTTTGTGAGGAAGTCCGCTTCTCCTACGCTTTGGCGCAACGTATCCTGCGGCTTCTTGACCACTTTGCCTGCTCTTGGAAGTGCTGCGTGTAGTTCAGGTTCATTTCTTTGTTCACGGCCTTTCCTTTGGTGGAGTAGAGGAAGAAGTCGCTCTGTAGTCGGAGAAGGTAGTCGCATTCACGCGGTGTTGAGAAGCGAGTCTTGCAGACACCTTGCCTCCCGAGTTGAGTTTGGCCATCGCAACCCGGACATGAGTTGAGCCAGCTTTGTCGACCGGACGTGTCCTTGATGTCGAGGATCAACGAGCCTCGCTCACTTTCACATAGTCTCGGCGAGCCCGTACGCCGGTTTCGCCCGAGACTTCCTCGCCACGTCAGCCTTTGTGTTTGTGGGTAGGGCTGATCCTTTAGCTCCTTTTAAGATCCTCTGGCTCTCGATCTTTGAGGTCGACCGGTATGACATCATTAAACGTTACGGTCAGCCACGAAACTTTCTGCATCGCTGTCAATCATGAGTAGTTGCTCGTTACTGTTCGCGCCGGTGATCGGCGGCCCGATGAAGTATTTGCTCCATGTCGGAGGAAGTTCTCGAGTCTTTTCGTTCAGCGCCGCAGGCGGGCCGATCTTTCGCACCTTTGCGGGAGAAAGCGGTCTGCGGCCAATTGGTGTGCCACTGCACCCTTCCCTTCTTGGCAACCACGATCTCCCCACAGCAGAATCGTGCTCCTCGAACTCCTCGGTCATGGTCCGCATTCAGTCATGGAATGACTCCATCTGTTCTTCAACGGCTTTCTCTCGAGTCTCCATCGATTCATGTTGTGGAGTGACGAGGCGACATCGGCGATACGAGTCGAAAGGGTGGCATTACCTTTTTTTTTCGATTCTTTTTATGTCGCGTCGAGCTGTTGCCTGCGTGCACCTCGGCCTCTATCTTGCTACTTGCTCACGCGGCGCATCAGCGGATTCGTGTTAGCCATCAGTGGCTTTGTTACTCTTGTTAGATGCCCCTTTTTGGCTCGTGTGTGGCCTTTAGGGCTCGTTAAGTGGCAGCTACCGATGCGCCACGCGATTCTGCCGAACCTGGCGTCTGGTATTTCTCACGGCTTCGTATTTTATTACTTGGCTAAAATCTGAATGTCTCCTGCTGGCTGACCGAACAGGATCTTTATCTTTCATGGATCCATTTCCGGCGCGTGAATTAACCCAGTGGGCCTGACCACTTTATATAGGATCTTCAAGAGACGATCACAGTCTGATAATGATTAAGAGTCATCTTTCTAGCTGCAGTGATCTATGTGCGTATGATCGCCCCGATGCAGGAGTGCGGCCCGAGATGAAGCATGATAAGCGACCATGAATCCCTGGGAGTAGGGGTCCTCATTTCTGCAGAGTCTTTCCGCCTTGGAGTCGCCGGCTGGGAGTCGGCTTCCCTTTAAGTGCGGCCTGCTGGAGTCTTCACGAACAGGAGTGAGGTCTTTCCCGCGCAGGAGTCTTCACTTCAGAGTCACTTCGCAGCAGGACTCCGTAGAAGTGTAAGATCTTGTTGCACCGGATTAGGAAGCTTGCGTGATCTACCTGGCATATATTGGTGGCGTTAAATGATTAGTTTGCATAGTCTTTGCAGCCAGGACCTCTCTAGCAGTGCGTGGTGGCATTTGTCTTGTGTCGACAGTTGTTGCTTGCGCTTCGCTTTGTAATCGTGCTTGGCTCACGCCTTGTGCCTCCAGAACCTTTTGTTTCCATCTTTGCCTTCCTTGATTTCCTTAGGCGGGCCATTGGTAAAGCGATGCCATATCTGCCACGGGACTCGTGTTATCTCACTACCCGACTCGTGTATATCTAGTCGAGGGTGACACTAGGCATGTGCTCAGGTCAGATCACCGTGTCTAGGCACGCATCAGCTCTTAGTCACCCCGGCAGCATGCACTGTGCTCAGCCACCGGTTCAGGCATGCACTAGAAGGCACTGTTTGCAAGATGTCACGGGCACTGCATCGATAAGAACGTGTTCAGTGCCATTAAATGAAGACTGTGTCTAAAAGACTCAGCCTAAGAACCTTATCTAGCTTGTCACGTGACTAGTCGAGACACCATTTACATGACAGGGTGGGCGGTTCTAGGCATGCACTAAAGGCGGGACATGCGATGGCGTGTCATGGCACTAAGTGAGGACACCTTGTATTAATGAAAGCACTAGGCTGGGGGACCTTGTCTGGGCTTGCCATGGTGCTAAGTGGGGGCAGGTGCTAGGCATGAGTGCTTAGTGGGGCACCGTGTCTAAGGGCATGCCTTGGGCAGGAATCCTTGATGTCTGGGCGTGCACGGCTAGGTAGGGTCACCTTGTGCAGGCGTGTCATGGCGCAGTGGGGCGCGTAATGCAGGCATGCGCTGGGGCCAGTCACTTCATTCTTGCATGCACTAGGCGAGGCGCAGCCAACTGGGCATGTCATGGCGTTTAGCCCCAGTGTGCAGGCATGCACTAAAATTTGAGGAGATCCAGTGTCTAGGCATGCATTAAGCTAGGGCATCTTTCTGAGGCATGTGTTGGCGACCCAGGGCGAGGCAGTGTCTCGGCATGCACTAGAGAAGCCCAGAATCACTGGAGTGTCTAGGCATGCACTAAGCAAGACACATTCTCTGGGCATGTCATGGAACTGTAGAGGCGATGTCGAAATGACGTAGTGACCATGCGCCATGTCGAAGCGAAATGCAAGTAGAAGAACCTTATCTAGATATGTCATGGCATTAAGTAGGGGCACGGAGTTTCTAGGCATGGCCTTTGGGGGCAGGGGCCCGTTCCTAGGCATGCACTGGTAGGGGCATCTTCAATACAGGCATGTCATTGCACTAGGTCGAGGCACCGTGTCTAAATAAGCACTAGACCTAGGCACCATGTCTAGGCATGTCATGGCATTATCTTGGGAGGCATTGTCTGGGCATTGTGCTGGCAGGGCGCGTCATTGGCGTGCACTAGTAAGTCACGGGTGTCTAGGAATGCAACTGGCGAGGAAGGCACCTTGTTTAGGAGGTCATTCTTGTACAGGCCAGGGGCAGTTGTTGGCATGACCTTGGCCTGGTCCAGGGTACCGTGTCTGGAGTGTATTTGGTGAGATGTGGGTCTGGCAGACCATTTAGTCGGGGCACCTTATCTGGGTGTGTCATGTGTGGCAGGGAGCCGCCAGTGTCTAAGCATGGCCAGCGGGACCTGGCACCACCACTGACGGGTTCACGACCTTAGCTGGTAGGGCAGGTGCTTAGGGATCTGCCTTGGGGTGAAACCGGAGCGTGTCATGGGTACGTAGGGTGGCGGTGGGCGCTGTCCCAGTCGTGGCTGGGGTGGGGAATCACTTGGGTGTCTAGACAGCCATTGGCTGGGCATGTGTTGGCACTAGGCCCAGGGGGCTTAGGTCTTGGCATGCACTAGGGTGGGGTCACCGTGTGCAGGCATGCACTGGGTCGGGCATGCTGGCACCCAGGCGTAGTGTTCTTGTGGGTCGGGACCAGGTGTGCAGGCATGCACTAGGTCGAATCCTTGCTCTGGGGCATGCACTGGGGCGAGGCACCTTGTTTAAGGGCATGTCATGGCGCTGGGATGGAGCATAAGTATCTAAATGACATAAGTAGGAAACAATAATACAGAAAAATGACACTAGGACGAAGAACCTTATCTAGCTATGTCATGGCACTAGGCTAAGTCACAATGTCTAGGCATGCACTAGGCTAAGGCACCTTGTCTAGGCATGTCATGGAGGCCCCGTAGAAACTATACTGCAGTGTAGCGATAAAGCAGAGGGCAGAATTAATGCGGGCATTGATAGAGTGAAACACGGTGCCTAGGCATCTGTAGGCTAGGCGTCGTGTCTAGGCATGTCTTGGCTCTAAACCGAGGCAGGTGTGCAGGCGTTTCTTTTGGGTTGAGACGCGCGCTGGGTAATGTCATGACACTAGAATTTGGGGCCACTTGAATCTGGGCATGAGACTAAGTGGACACCTTGCCTAAACGTAATCGTGGCCTTATCTTGAAGACAGGTGTCTATGGGCATGCCCAGCTGGCGGGGACAGGTGTCTGGGCATGGATCTGGGTGGAAGGCACCTTGATCTGGAAGTGTCGTGAGATTTGGGCCAGGGGGCAGTTGCTGGGCAGCCAGTGTTAGATCGAGCGTGAGTGTCTGGGCGCTGGGGAATTTTGAAAAACCGCGGGTGTGCAGGCGGTATTTAGTAGGGCCTTATTATCTGGGTGTGTCATGGCCTTGGGTCGATGCACCATGTCTAAGCATGGCCTTGGGCCAAGGCACCTTGCTGCGTGGTTCACGACAGTGGCCAGGGGCCGGGTGCTGGGCATGCACTAAACGAGGCGTCTTGCCTTGGCATGTCGGTGTGTGGTAGTGCCGGAGTGTTTAGGCGTACGCTGAAGCCAGTCAGTTTACAGGCATTCACTAGGCAAGGCACCTTGTGCAGGCATCCTCATTATCTTCAGGCCAGGGGCATCGTAGTAGGCATGACGGCCAGAGGCACCGTGTATGGGCAAGCACTAGGATGGAAGTTTACGGCGACAGGCGGGGACTCCTTGTCTGGGCATGTCATTGATCTAAGCGGAGGCACCATGGCTAGGCATGACACTAGGCGATACACGCCAGTGGCTAGAGCATGACTTGGTCGACGGGCGTGGTGCCCTGGGCATGCGATGAAACGAAGCAGCGTGTCTAGGCGTGCCTTTGGGTAGAGAGGAACCTTGCTAGGCATGTCATGGAACTAGAGGCGAAGGTCTGGTTTATATTAGTCATGCACTAGATCAGTCCATAGTTTACAGGCATGCGATGGTAGGAGCCTTGCTGGGCATGTCAACCTTAGGCCCCAGGCACGGAGTGTCTGGGAAAATGCTGCAGTGGGGAACCTTGGGCATGTCATGACTCTAAATTTGAGTCACCTTATCTGGGCATCTTGTTAGGCGGCTAAAGGGCACCTTGTCTAAGGCGTGTCATGGAACTGGAGCCAGAGCCCAGCACTGCAGGTAGGCGTGACGATGGCGAGGCGTAGGTGTGCAAGGCGTTGATGGTAGAGCCACGGTGCCTAGGCATGCCTTAAGTGGCGTCGATGTCTAGGCATGTCTTGAGCTCTAAACAGGCCTAGTGTCTGGGCATTTCTTAGGTTGGGAGGGGGCTGCACCTTGCCTAGGTATGTCATGACAGGGTTTGAGCAGAGTGTCTAAACTGCATAAGGCTGGGTCAGATGTCTGAGGCGTGAGCTAGTAGGGACACCTTGCTGGCGTAATGTGTATCTTGGGGCAGGTGTGCAGGCATCTTGTTGAAATTTAGGACAGTGTCTGGGCACGTGGTGCAGGTGAGGCACCTTGTCTGGGCGTCGTTGGACTCAGGCTGGGGCTGTGTCATGGAGGCCGCCCAGTTTGGGGGCACCGTGTCTGGGCGTGGGTGCTAGGTCGAGGGCACCTTAATGCAGGCGTGGTCTTGGGTGGGAGCTGTGAGTGTTTAGCAGGCGTCACGGTGGGGCGGGGGCGCTAGCACCAGGCATGTCGTAGCCTTAGGGTGAGACAAGTGTCTAGGCATGCACTTGGGCGAGGAGTCATAGGTGTGCGGCATGCATTAGGCGGGAGCATCTTGACTAGGCATGTATTGAATATGTTATGTCGGGCAGATGTCTGGGCATGCACTATTGAGGCACCTTGTCTCAGGCGTAATCATGTGTAGAGCGGAGACACACCGTCTGCAGGCATGCACCTAAGCCCAGAGCACCATGTCTGGCGAGCGGGCAGAGACCTTATCCTAGGTATGTCATGTAGGCGGGGCCTGGATTCTGGGCTGTGGCGGGGGTGAGGCAAGTTCTGGCGTCTTTGGTAGGGAGCTTCTTGTCTGGGTATGTGTAGCCTTTGGTAGAGACGAGTGTCTGAAAAGCGATAGGCCCAGTGGCACCTTGTCCCCAGGCATGCCATGGCAGACGAGAGCAGGTGTCTAGGATAGCACTAGATCGAGGCACCTTGTCCAAGCATGTCATGGCACTAGGCCGAGGCACCGTGTATAGGCATGCACTAGGCTGAGACATCTTGCATAGGCATATCATGGCATTAGGCTGAGGCACTGTGTTTATATATATATATATTCTTTTTTGGATAAGTGAAAATTTATTTCCAAAGACGATAGCCGACATGACCAATGACAATCTGAGGGCCGGGAATTTGAGAAACCCAGCCCGGACGGCGCCAAGCGCAAAACTAGGAAAGGGGCAACGACCTGAAACAACGGACACGAAGCAATCAGTAGGGACATGCCTAGCGAAGCCCGGGGAAAACCGAAGAGAAAACTAAAGCCCTACCCCGAGAAGGTAGGGCGGGGGCTGTATAACACCATTAACAACAAACTAGGTCCCACACTCAGGGCCAACAAACAACCAACCAAAGAAAGCGAGCGCGGAGGCGAAAGGAGAGAGCCGCCTGACCAGGGCAAAAGCGACCAGATCATTCTGAGCTGACCTGACCATGGCAAAGGTACGAACTGATCAGGGGAAAACCATTGGCGGCGATCGGGGTAACCAAGTACACCCGACGAGTATTAACCCATTGGCCCGAACCACGGTGGCCCCGGCGGTAATTTTCCACCACCTTCGTGACCATCTTAGCAGAGCACAAATCCTGACCCTCGGATCGGCTCTCACTTGGGCGGATAGAAAAGCAGATCCATGCACGAACACATAGGGGAGAGCGATGCTATGCTGTGAACCCTCGAGCTCACACCCTTCTTGAGGCGGGCAAACCTAACAACGATTGGTATAAATAAAGGCCAATCTGAGGCCCAAAACTAAGCGAGAACCAGAGCTTTTATAGATTCACAGGGAAATCTGAGAAAGCCAGGCTTGATTGGACGGTCGCACCCATTAATGACACACGGCGGGGATGCCCGGCAAGGTCACTGGTAGATCTTTGGAAGAAACCAGCCGGTAGATCTCAGCCGATCCTTACTTCGGAGGCAAGCCTGGCCGGCGTTCGTTTAGATCCCGATGCTATGGGACTCGTCGGACCCGCTACAGGAAGCAGATTACAACAGCGGCGTCTCGAAAACCCGTGCTCCAGTAGTTCAAAAGCGGAAAGACAATGACCGTCTGAGCAGAAGTGACAAGCGTCGGGCCATGAATCACCCGCTTGAGACCCATTCAACCCAAATGACTGACTGGCATTTGTAACTCAGTCGTTCCTACTCCTGTTTGCGTGTAAACCCCGGCCGTCGGGATTTTGAGCGTCACGCTTCATTCTCGGTCAGATATGCGGAGGCGTCGGAAATGCGTTATAGTCGCGTCGGTGACATAGTGCGTTAAGCGCATCAAAGAAGGTGGATTCGTCAGTTTCATTGCCGATCTTCCGAACACGAGGACCGGATGGGCGGGAACCACCGTCGGTAACGACGATCTTTGCAACGGCGCACGATGACGAGGGGGCGTCGGAAGCTACTTTGGCTGGCGATTTACGAGACCTAATATTGGAACAGATACTTGGAGGGTGGAAGTCCATGATACTAAGGATTGTTGAAACCTTTGGATGATCGCCTTTATCAGATCATTCAGGAACTACGCTCGGAGGAGCATAACCTTGAAGATCTGGAGAAGAGGCACTTGAATCGGTGATCTGGCCAATGTAGGTGCCTCTGACACCCGGCCATGACATGAGCTGTGTAACTTGGGTAGTTGGTGAAATATCGATCTCAGGGGCACGAGCAGGAGAAGGATGCCTGTATGATCACGTGGGTGGGCTGGAGTCCGGTGACGAGGACACTGGGATTTGAGCACGGCGAGCCGATTCTTTGTCGTCTGACGGAGGCATCGGTGGAGACTATGTTCCTCGGCGATATCTGTCCTGGCGAAGCGACATGAGTAGGTGGCTGTGGCTGACGTCGATACTGTTATTAGCGCCTTCCGACGCACTATACACTTCTCTTTTGGGAGGGACATCACCGGTGCCTGCAACGGCCACGACAAAACTATTATTTGCGCCCTTTAGAGCACGATACGCTACCTTTTTGGGAGGAACTACCGCCGTATCAGACGCCCGAAGGATATCCATCGCGACCTTCACTTTTGGGGCAAACCCGAGGGGAACGAACATGTTTCCTTGAAGGAAAAGCGAAAATCACGAGTTCCACCGAGAACCCGGAATCGGAAACCTGAAGATGGTTAGCGATGAAACCGTCTCGGGGAGAGAGGCGAGAGACCCGCTTCTCGTTCAGGTATCCCTTGGTTAAGGCATCGTGTCTAGGCATGCACTAGGTAGGAATCAGGTGTTGAGGCATGCAGGCGGGGCATCTTATTGGTATGTGTTGGTGATATGTCGGGGCCACTTGGGTGTCACAGCCATGGACTGGCGAGATCAGGTGTCTAGGCGTACCTTGTGAACTACCTTGTCCTAGGCATGTCATGGCGCAGGTGGAGGCCGCCGCGATACAGGCGTGCGCTAAACGAAGCACCATGTCTGAGACGAGCCCGCTGGGCCCAGAGAGACCTTATCTAGGTATGTCGGCACTGTGGGGCCTTGTTCTAGGCATAGCCAGCTGGTGGGCATCGTTCCTAGGCATGCGCTAAGCCGAGGCATCTTGTCTAGGCATGTCATGGCGCTAGCGGAGGCCACGATTAATGCAGGAAACGTGGCTAGGTGGCCTTGTCTGGGCATGCCATGGCCTTGTAGAAATTGAAGGCAGGTGAATCTAGGCATGCACTAAATTTGAAGGGCATCTTGCATAGGCATATCATGGCATTAGGTTGAGGCACTGTGACTATTTTTTTTTTTTTTTTGGATAAGTAAGAATTTATTTCCAAAAAGGGTAATAATGACAACAGCCAATGTGATACAAAGGGCCAGGGGCCCAAAGCCCGAAAAACGGGACGGTACCTCCCTTAAAGCTGGGGAAGAGGCAACTGACGAGCTCATAGGAGCACAAGCCCAATCCAGTAGGACATACCACCAAAGCCCGGGGGAAGCTGAAGAAAGGCAGAGGCTTCCCCGAAGGTAGAGTAAGCACCAACTATAACACCGTCAACAACAGGCAGGTCCCACGCTCAGGGACGACAAACAGCAACCAAAGAAACCCGAGCCACGCCCCAGGGCAAAGGAGAAAGAATACGCCCGGCAGAACAAGGCAACCAAAGATCATTGAGAACAACCCTGACCATGGCAAGGTACCAAACCCGATCAAAGGAAAACCAGTAAATGACAATCAAGGGTAACCAAATTACCTGACCAGAAGTATTAACCCACATTGGCCCGAACCACGTGGTAGCCCCGACGATGGTTCCACCACCGCCGTGGAACCATCTTAACGAAGCACAAATCGCGACCCTCGGATCGGCTCGCAGAGCTGAATAGAAAGGCGAATCCATGTTGCAGACACATAGGAGAACAATGCTATGCACAGCAGACCCCTCGAAACTCCTTGCCGTGAGGCAAACCCCATGTGATTAGTATAAGAAATATCTGGGGCTGAGCTAGCGGGGAACTTGACTTTTATAGATTACAAAATCTGGCTTAGACTTGATTGAATGGTCGCTGCCATTAATGACCTACAGCGGGGATACCCGCCGTCACGGCCGTCTTGCGAAAGAAACCAGCCTCTGGATCTCCTTGATCATGCCCCCGGGCAAGCAGCCATTTTGTTTCGTTTAGATGCGTGCTTATAGGACTCATCGGACCACTGCAGGAAGCTTAGTTACAACGACGGCGTCTCGAAAACCCGGTATCGGCCATTTCCAAAAACCAGCAATGTGAAGTGCGAGGCAAGTGACAGCATTCGGGCCATGAATCCTGCCCGGAACCCATTCAATCCCAAACTGACGGCAGCATTTGTAACTCATGATTTCTTACCTGGCTTGCAATAACAAACCCGAAATCGATCGGTTTGAGCGTCACATATTCTAGATCCCGATCTGGAGGAAAGCGCCCAGAAGCATAGCGTTATAGTCCAAGCGTCGGTGACAGCGCCCCATAGTCTGCGTTCGCGCATCAAAGAAGATTGGATTCGTCAGGTTTCATTAGATCTTACGAACAGGACGGATAGATTGCAGGAACCACCGTCGATATGACGATCTTTACCTTATTGTTGCTTTTTCCGGTGACGGGGCGTCGAGCTAACCATTCTTTAGTTGCAGAGACCACGTTACGGAACGATAAAGGAAGGAGCGAAGTCCCTTCGATGCCAGGATTGAAACCTTTGGATGATCGCCTTTATCAGATCGTTCAGGAACTACGCTCGGAGGAGCATAACCTTGAAGATCTGGAGAAGAGGCACTAGAATCGGTGATCTGGCCAATGCGGTGCCACTTCTGACACGTAGCGGCATGAGCTAGCTGTAACTTGGAAGCCGTCCGGTCGAAATATGTAGATCTCGAGGCACGAGCAGGAGAAGGGCGCACCCGCTATGACACGTGGGTGGGCCACGATCCGATGGCGAGGGCGCCCGTCCACCGGATCGACGGGGATCACGAACCGCGGCAACTTTCGGATGCGTAGATCCCGGCGAAACGTCCGGTGGGAACTATATTCATCGACAACATCACGATCCACGGCGACATCGAGCCAGGGTGGCGCAGCGGCGACGTCGATGCGTGTGGCAGATTGAGCAGTGCGAAAAAGCACTAGGTTGAGGCACTTGGGTATTACAAGCATGGCATTGGGCAGGCACACCTAGAAGTGAGTCACGACAAAGTAGGGGCAGTCCCCAGGCATCACCCGCTAGTAGGAGCACCTTGCGATCTTTGTCATGGCTGATGGCCAGGAATGGAGTGTTTAGGCATGCAGGCGGAGGAACCTTTCTAGGAATGTCGCTAAGCGTTTGAGAAATTTGAGACAACGTCTTTTTCAGGCATCTTATTGGTAAGTCACCTTATCTAGGCATGCACTAGGATAAGGCACCTCGTCTAGGCATGTCTTGGCACAAGCCTGAGGCACCATGTCTAGGAATGCACTAGGTCGAGTCACTGTGTCTAGGCATGCATTAGGCCGAGGTATCTTGCCTACACATGTGTTGGCATTAGGCTGACACTTGGAGTGTCTAGGCATGCGTTTAGAGGCCAAGTCACCATGCAGGCATGCTAGGCGAGGCACCTTGTCTAGGCGTATATGGAGCTAAGTGGGAAGCGTGTCTAGACGGCTGCTTGGCACGAAGCACGCTATGCAGGGAGCCATAGGCCGAAGAACCTTATCTATGTATGTCATGGCACTAAGTAGATGCATAGTTCACAGGTCATGACGGGGTGGGACACCTTGTCTAGATGTCGTAACCTTGGGGCGGGGCAGGTGTCTGAGGCAGACGGCGGCGCTGTCAGGGCGTGTCGTGGCGGTCGGCCCAGAGCAGGTGTGGGCATGCACTAGTAGAGACATCTTGCTAAACGTGTCATGGCCTTGGAGTTGGGGCCGCAGGTGTCTAGGCATGCCTTAAGTAGAATTGTGGGTGTGCAGGCGTCACGTTAGTGAGGGCATCTTCTAGCCCAGGCAATGTGTTGGCAAGTAGGGGCACCTTGTCCTAGGCATGCGTTAGGCGAGAGGCGCCTTGTCGAGGCTTGTCATGGCCTGGTCGAGGGACATCGTGTCTAGGCGTGCAGCTTGGAATTAAGTCACCAAATATCACAGGCATCTTGTTAAGCCCCGAGACTCTCTTAATGCAGGCTTGTCATGGCACTAAGTGGGGAGCCATAGATGTCTGGGCATACGGGTGGGTAGAATCAGGTGTCTAGGCGTGGACTAGGCGAGGCACGCCTGTCTAGCGTGTCGTGGAGCCAGGCCCCAGAGGCGTGTCACAGACGAGTGGCACGAAGCACCATGTGGCGAAATGGTCGATGAAGAACCTTATCTATGTATGTCGGCATGGCACTAGGCCGGGCATCATTTCTAGAGCGTAGCCTTTGGGGTGCGGGAGCACCTTATCGGGCGTAATCATGGCCTTAGGCGGAGGCAGTAATGCAGGGAAGTCTTAGGCCAGGGCACGCGTCCGTGACATGGCGCCAAGCAGAGGGCGTGGGCGTAGTCTTAGGCCCAGGGCACACCGTGTCTAGGCATGCGCTAGGCGAGGATCTGGCGATGTCTGCGTTAGGCGATGACACCTTGTCCTAGGCATGTCATTACCGCTGAACCCGATGCAGAGTAATGGGCATGGCATGGCGGGCATCATGTCTAGGCAGTAATCGCCTTTGGCCAGAGCAGTGTGCAAGGCGACAACTAGGCGAGCACCATGTTTGGCGAGGCACTGGGACGAGCGTTATCTGGGTATGTCATGGCACTCGGTAGAGCCACTTAGTTTCTGGGCATGGAGCCGGGATTTGGGCATTGTTCTAAACAAGCGCTTGGCAGGGCGTCTTGTCTAGGCATGTCACCTTCTAGGCACACGGGCGGGTGTCCGGGCCCATTTGGGCAGGGCTGCCTTGTCTGGGCGTGTCGTAGCGGCTGGGCGCCGCCGGTGCAGGCGTGGTATTAGGGCGGGGCCGCGGGTGTCTTGGCATGCGCTGGGCGAGGAACCTTACTGGGGTCTTCGTGGCAGGGTGACGGATCAGGTGTCTTGGCATGCACTAAGTGAGTCCGTGTCTAGGCATGCACTAGGTCGAGGCACTTGTTCTGGGCGGGAGTCCTTGGCACTAAGGCGGAGGCGGTGTCGAGGCAGAGTGAGTAGAAGCACCGTATGCAGGCAAGCACTTGGTAGAAGAGATCTTATATGGGTATGTCATGGAACTGGGCGGGGCACCATTTCTGGGCTTGCCTTTGGCGGAGGCATCTTGTCCTGGGCATGTCATCCAGCAGGCCCAGGGGCAGGTGTCTGAAAACAATGAGCCAGGGCACCTGCATCTGGGCATGTCGATGGCACTAGTAGAACCTTTGTGTCCTAGGCATGGTACTAGGCTGAGGCATCGTATCTATTCATGCACTAGGCCGAGTCATCGTGTCTAGGCATGTCGTATGAGAAGGCACAGCAATACATGGATGTTACCTTGGAAATGAGGCAGATGGCTAGGCATGACACTGGCCAGGAGCACCATGTCTAGGAAAGCACTAGGATGAGGCACTGTGTCTAAGCACGTACTAGGTCGAGGCACCTTATTTAGGTATGTCAGCTAGCGTAGGAGCCGCGGAGTGTCTAGAGCATGGCCTTGGACGAGACACCTTGCTTGGTGGGTCACGTGGCTAGGGCAGGTGCCTGGGCATGCACTAAGTAGGGGCACCTTGCATTTGGCTGTGCGACGAGGGCCGAGGGAATCGTGTTTTTAGGAATGCACTAGGGTAAAGGGGAACCTTGCTGGAATGTAAGTAGCGCTAGGCTTGGGCATTGTGTCTAGGCATGCCTTGGCCCAGGAGTCACGGAGTGTCTAGGCATGCGTTAAATTTGAGGAATCTTTGCTGGGCATGTGATGGTACTAGAGGCCCAGGGCATCCGTCTAGGCATGCACTAGGCTGAGTCACCTTATCCAGGCATGCACTAGGCTGAGGCACCTTGTCTGAGGCAATGTCCCGGAACACTAAATTTGAGCAGGTGTCTAACGAGCCACTGGTAGGTGGCCCAGGTGTCTAGGCATGCATTAGGCCAGAGGAATCTTGCTAGACATGTGTTCAGATGGCCAGGGGCAGGTGTCTAGGCGTACGTGGGTCGAGTCACCATGCCTGGACACGCTAGGTGATGCATCTTGTCCTAAACATCAATCATGGAGCTATTTAGAGTCAGCTGACACTAGCCTGAAGGACCATGTCGAGGCAAGCACTAGGCTGAAGAACCTTATCTATGTATGTCATGACACTAGGCGGAACCATAGTTTCTAGACCTTGACACTGAAATTTGAGGCACCTTATCCGAGGGCATGTCATGGCATTAGGTCGAACCGCGGAGTGTATAGGAAAGCACTAGGCCCAGGGGCACCTTGTCCAGGGCATGTCATGGCACTCGGCCGAGAGAGCACGGGTGTATGGGCGTGCCTGGTAGGGGCATGTCTTGGTCTTGTCATGGCGGCTAGGCGGGGGGCGGGCGTGTGCAGGCGTGCATTGCTTGGATCAGCTACGTGTCTAGGCGTCGTTAGAATTTGAGAGATGTTGCCCCAGGCATGTGTTGGCCACTAGGCCAGAACACTTGGAGTCCTAGGCATGCGTTAGGGCGAAGGCACCTTGTCTGGGAATGTAATGGCCTGAGGCGGCGTCGGTGTGCAGAGCATGTGCTAGGTCGAGTCACCATATCTGGGCATGCAGCATGCCGAAGCACCTTGTCTTGGCGTAATGTCCGCGGTAATAAATTTGAGGGCAGGTGATATCTAGGCATGCACACTAAGGTAGGAGTGACCTGTGTAATAGGCATCTGCGCTAGGCGAGGCACCTGAGTGAGCATGTCATGGAACTTGGCCAGAGGCGGTGTCTGAGCGACGGTAGCCCGAAGCACCATGTCTGAGCGAGCACTAGTGAAGTACCTTATCTATGTATGTAATGGCACTAGGCCGAGGCATCGTTTCTAGGCATGGCAGCGGGGGTGGAGCACGCTTGTCAGGGCATGTCATGGCATTAAGTAGAACCTTTGTGTCTAGTCAAAGCGCTCGCCAAGGGCACCTTGTCGGGCATGTCATGATGCCCAGTAGAGCCAGAATCTGGAGCATGAATTGCTAAAGCCCAGAACCAGCGTATCCCAGGAGTGGTACTAGGCAGGGAGCCAGATGTCTGTGCATGCGCTAGACTGAAATCTTGCCTAAGCGGTCGAGTAGCCTGAGGGTGAGGGCGCTGGGTGTAGGCATGCGCTAGGCCCAGGAGTCAACGTGTCCCAGGCATGCACTGGGTCAAAGGGCATCTTGATTAAGGCATGTGTGTTGGTATTATGTTGAGGCCACTTAGTGTCACAGGCATGGTACTAAAGCAGAATAACATTATCCCCAAGTGGAGTACTAGGCGGGGGCAGTGTATCTGTCATGCCTTGGGGCTAGGAAATCTTACTTTGGAGTCATGGCACAAGGCTGAGACACCGTGTCTAGGCATGCACTAAGGCAGAAGTCCTTGTCTAGGCATGCAACGAAGTAAGTCATCGTGTCTAGGCATGCCTTTGGGCAGTCATCGTGTCTGGGCATGCCATTTGCCCTGAGCACCTTGTCTGGGCATGTCATGGGGACTGAGCGGAGCGTGCGTCCCAGCGAGTACGAGCACCACCATGTCTGAAATGACCTTAGACGAAAGAACCTTATCCCCAGGTATGTCATGCTTGAAGCAGGGGCCGGATTTGAGGCATAGCCTTTGGGTGCGAGAGGGCCAGGTGTAGGAAAACACTAGGCCCAGTGGCACCTTATCTGGGGCATGCCGCGTGGGGCGGGGGCAAGTCCTAAGGAGAACTTGGCCAGGGACATCTTGTCCCGGGGCAATGTCATGGCGCACTAGATTTGGGGCCGCGGAGTGTCTAAGCATGCACTATTCTGAGGCATCTTGCCTAGGCATATCATGGCACTAGGCTGAGGCATCGTGTATAGGCATGCACTAGGCCGAGTCACTGTGTCTAGGCATGCATTAGGCTGAGGCATCTTGCCTAGGCATCTGTTGTGCTGGCCAGGCGCGCCGTGTTTAGGCATCGTTAGGCGAAGGCACCTTAATACGAACATATCATGGGAGGCGGAATCGATCTGAGCATGCACTTGGCCGAGTCACCATATCTAGGCATGCACTAGGCCAATGCACCTTATTTAGGCATGTCATGGCACTAGGGTACGAGGAGCTTAGTGTGTGTAGGCATGCACTAGAGTAAGTCCATAGTGTCTAGGCATGCACTATTCGAGGCACCTTGTCACGGGCGTAATGTCATGGAACTGAGCGAGGCGTGTCTGGGCAAAACAATAGCACGAAGCACCATGTCTAGGTAAGCGTGGTAGAAGAATCTTATCTATGTAATAATCGTTAGCCTTTAGTAGATGATAGTTCCTAGGCATGTCTTGGCCAGAATCCACCGTGTCTAGGCATGCCTTAGGCGAAGGCACCTTGTCTAGGCATGCACTAGGCTCGGAGATCAGATGTGCGCAGGTGAGAGACCACGCCTTCTCTGGGCATGTCATTGTCTTGGGCTGAGATCAGTGTCTAGGCATGCAGGCTGAGACACACCTTGTCTGGGCATGTCATGACACTAAGGCGGAGACAGTGTCTAGGCCAATGTGATAGGTCGAAGCACCATGTCTAATGACACTAAGTGAAGAACCTTATATGGGTATGTCCTGTGCAGGACTAGGTAGGGAGCCTTGGTTTGTGGAGCATGACACTAGGGCTGCCGACACCATTTATGGCCTTGCACTAGTGGGGCATCTTGTCTACAGGCATGTCATGCCATTAAGTAGAGACATCGTGTCTAAGAAACCTTAGACGAGGAGGACCTTGTCTGGGCATCGGCTGTATTAAGTGGGGGCCTTGTCTGTTCATGCACTAGGGTACAGTCAGATATCCCCAGGCATGCACTAGGTGAGAGGAGCACCTTGTTGTTTATGCATGTTATTGCAGAAGCGGGAAGACTGCAGAGTGGCTAGGCATGACACTAGGCCCAGAGACACCATGTCTAATGAAACCCGATAAATTTGAAGCACCATGTACGAAGCGGCCATTTAGGTCGGGCACCTTATTTAGGTATGTCATGTCACTATGCAGAGACACCGTGTCTAAGCGTGGCCTTTGGGCGAGGCACCTTGGAAGGCGGTCGCGACACAGGCCGGGCAGGTGCCACAGGCATGCACTAGTCACGGGGCACCTTGCATTGGCTGTCGAGAGCGGAGTTAAAGTAGAGGAATCGTGTTTAGGCGTGCGCTAAGTGAGAGGAACCTTACTGAGCATGTCATGGAACTAAATTTGAGACCTTGTGTCTAGGCATGTACTATGCCGAGTCACCTTGTTTAGGCATGCATTAGGCTGAGGAATCTTGCCTAGGCATGTGTTGGTACTAGGCCGAGGCATCGTGTGTAGGCATGCCGCTGGGCAGATGGCTGCCACAGGCATGTTAGGCTAAGGCGCCTCGTACAGGCGTGTATGTGGCGACTGGCACCGAGGCAGATGTCACGGGCATGCACTGGTCGAGGAGTCACCATGTCTGGGCGCCACGTGGGTCGAGAATATCTTGCCTAGACATGTGTTAGCGTTAGTAGGGACACGTAATACAGGCATGCTAAGTAGAAGTCACCATGTCTAGGCATGCACTAGGCAGAGGCACCTTGTCTAGGCATGTCATGGAACTAAGTAGGAACCTTGTCTAAATGACAACTGAAGCACCTTGTCCACAGGGAAGCACTAGAGTAGAAGAACCTTATGTATGTATGTCATGGCAAGTAGAACATAGTTTCTAGTCACGACAACTAGGGTGGGGCACCTTGTCCGGGCATGTCATGCTTAGAGGCGGGAGGCATGCGTGCAGGAATGGAGTGGGGCGGGGCACCTTGTCCAGGCATGTCATAGCATTCGACTGAGGCACCGTGTCTGGGCATGCACTAGGCCGAGGCATCTTGCTTAGGCTTGTCATGGCACTAAGTTGAGGCACCGTGTCTTGGCATGCGCTGGAATTGATCATCGTGTCTAAGACGAGCATTAAGTAGGAGCATCTTGCACAGGCATGTTAACACTAAGTAGAGGGCACCAATGTCACAGGCATGTGTTGGGGCGAAGGCACCTTGTCTGGGCATGTCATGGCCTGGCCAGGGCATCATGTCTAGGCATGCACTAGGGTGAGTCACCGTGTCTAGGAATGCACAGGCCCGAGGGGCACCTTGTCCCAGGTATGTCGTGGCTGGGCCCTGGGCACCGTGTCTAGGCGTGCACTAGGCCAGGAGTCAGGTGTGGGCATGCACTAGGCGGAGCACCTTGTCACCACAACCATGTCATGGAACTAGGCGGAGGTGTGTCTAAAATGACGGAGTAAACGAAGAGACCTTATACATGTATGTCATGGCACTACGCAAGGGGCACCTTTTCTAGGCGTGACCTTTGGGCTAAGGAACCTTATGCAGGCTTGTGTCCTTGCCTTGAAGTAGGAGCAGGTGTTGCAGCAGGGCGAGACACCTTGTATAGGCATGTCATTGCACTAGATCAGGCCCAGGTGGCTAGGCATGACCTAAATTTGAGGGCACCATGTCTGGGGATGTCGCGGCCACGAGGGCCATAGAGTTGGGCGTGTCGCTGACCTTGGGCCGGTAGCGGAGTGCAGACGAAGCGGTAGGCCAAACCATAGTGTCTGAAATGACCTTAGGCCAGAAGAACCTTATCTGGGTATGTCATGGCACTAAGTAGGGAAAAGACAGTTCCTAGGCATGGCGATTAAATTTGAGGCATTGTGCCTAAGCATGCACTTGGCCGAGGCGTCTTATCTAGGCATGACATGGCACTGGGTCGGGCACGGAGTGTGCAGGAAGCTTAGGCCCAGGGGCACCTTGTGCAGGCGATGTCATGGCTGGGGCGGAGGCATCGTGTCGGGCGTGGTGCTAGTAGAGGGGCAGGTGTCTTGGCGTGCGCTGGGCTGAGGGAACCTTGTCTGGGCGCATCGTGGCGCTGGGTTGAGGGCAGGTGTCCTGGGCATGCGTGGGGAGTCAGGTGTCTAGGCATGCACTAAAGTAGAGGAGTTAATCTTGCTGGGCATGTGGTATTATCTTGGGGGTGCTGTGTTTAGGCATGCGTGGGCCGGTCCGCAGTGCAGGTATGCACTAGGCTGAGGCACGTGTGCAGGCATGTCATGTAGCGAGGGTGCGTGTCTGGGCGAGGCACGGCGGAAGCACCATGTCTAGGCGAGCACTAAGTAGAAAACCTTATATAAATGTGTCGTGGGCCCCAGTGAGACACCGGTTTCTGTTGCACTGGGCAGTGCATCTTGTCTGGGCATGTGATGCCAGCAGAGTAGGGCTCAGGTGTCTGGAAGAGACTAGTGGGGACACCTTGTCTGGGTGTGTCGAGGCAGGCGGGGGCCCAGCGTGTTGGAGCATGGTGGTGGTAGGGGCCTTTGTGTCTGATGTCATGCGATGAGTGAAGTCAGGTGTCTGGGCATGCGGCGAGGCACCTTGTGCAATGCATTTTGTTGCACTAAATTGGGACGCGTGGCCCTGGGCATGGCGCTAGGCCAGGAGCCTTAATGTCTGAATGGGATGGGATGGAAAACCTTGTAATGTCTGAGCGAGCACTAAGTCGAGGCACCTTATTTAGGTATGTTGGCGACTGGTAGGGGCACCTTGTCTAGCTTGTGACGCTAGACGGGGCACCTCGTCGGGGCGTGTCTTGGCACTAGAGATTTCGAGACCACCAGGTGTCTGGGCGTACTAAGTGAGATCACCTTGTCTGGCGAGCGTTAGGTAGGGAGCATCCTTACCTATACATGTGTTGGTGATGGTAGGGCGTATCTGGCGTCGTTAAGTGAGGTCGCGGCGTGTCTGGGGATGCGCTGGGCAGAGACACCTTGTCTAAATTATGTCGTGGAATTAGAAGTGAGAGGCAGTGTCAAGATGACACTATCGATAACCATGTGTCTAGACGAGGCATGGAGACGCGAGACCTTTACATGTATGTCATGGCACTAAGTAGGGGACACGGATTTCTAAGGCATGACAACGAAATTTGAGGGCCGCGCGCTGCAGGTGAGTCATGGCCTTAGGTCGAGGGTACTTAGGTGTCTAAGAAGCCAACTATCACAGGGCCACAGTGTCTAGAAGCACTATCACTTGGGGCACCTTGTCCGGGCATGTGTGGCACTTTCGGTAGGGTGCCAGGTATATGGCGTGCGTTGAAGTAGAGGCATCTTTCTTGAATCTTGTCGCTGGCACTAGGGCATGGCAGGTGTCTAGGCATGCACTTGGTAAGTCCATAGGTGTCTTGGCATGCGTTAGTGAGGCATCTATTAAACCTTGAGACGAGGACATCGTGTTTAGGCGTAATCATGGCCAGCAAGCGGGGGCATCGTGTCTGGGCATCTGTTGCGTGGGGAATCACCATGTATCTGGGTACACTAGGCAGAGGCACCTTGTCTGGGCACATGTGTAGGCTAAGACAACGTGTCTGGGCATCTGTGGTAGGAATCTGTGTGTAGGCATGCAGCAGACGAGGCACCTTGTATAAGCATTTCATGGAGCCCCAGGCCGATGGGTGTGTATAAGCGACGATGCTTCGAAGCACCTTGTCTAAATGAAACGTGGGACAAAAGAACCTTTTCTATGTATGTCATGCCTTCTGTGTAGGAGCACCATTTCTAGGCATGACAAAGAATTTAAGGCACGTTGTCAGACATGTTATAGTCTTAGGTAAGAGCAGATGTCTGGGTAAGAACCTAGTAGAACATGTCCGGGCGTAGCGTGGAGCTAAGTAGAGGGCATCGTGTCGATCACATACTGTAAATTTGAATCATGCAGGTCTGCTTATTGGGAGAGACAATATTAGAAGTGTCATTTACCTGTAGATCGAGGCAAGTGGCTGGAGCATGGCACTCGACCGAGGCACCATGTCTGGAGCATGACCTCGGCCGAAGCACCATGCAGGCGACATGAGTAGAAGAACCTTGTATCCTGGGTATGTCCTTTGGCACTAGGTAGGGCACGGTTCACGGGCATGGCGGTAGCTGAGACCTTGTGCCTAGCATGTCCTTGTGGGGCGATCTTGTCTAGGCATGTCATGGCACTAGGCCCATGGCGGGTGTTTGGGAAAGCAACAGGCTGGGGCACTGATCCTGGGCGTATCATGGTTTTTGGCCAGGAGCCTTGTGTTTAGGCGTGGTACTTGGCCAGGAGCAGGTGTCTTGGCATGCGCTGGGCCGAGGCCTTGTGTCTTGTCACGCTGGGCCGGTGGCCCAGATGTATGGGCATGCATTAGGCCCAGAGGTGGCCAGGTGTATAGGCATGCGTTATGCGAGGCACCTTGTCGAAGCATGTCTTAGGCTAGGCCAGAGGCACGTCTAGGCTGACAGCAGGCCTTGTGTCTGACGAGCACTAGGCCGAAGAACCTAATCTATGTATGTCATTTCACTAAGGCGAGACCAGTTTCTAAGTAGCCTTGAAATTTGAGGCACCTTGTCAGGCATGTCATGCTTGAGGAGACGAGGCAGGTGTACAGGCGCTGACGGAGGCACCTTGTCTGGAATGTCATGACACTAGGCGGGAGCCGCCAGGTGTTTAGGCGTGGTGCTAGGTCGGGACATGGAGTGTCCCAGGCGTGGTCTTGGGTCGTGGCCTTGGGTGTCCCAGGCATGTAGTAGGGCATTCTTGGGCGTGTCGTGTGTGGCGAGCTGCCAGGTGTGCGGGCATGCACTAGGCCCCAGTCAGGTATCTAGGCATCTGCTTAGGCTGGGAATCTTAAATAGGCATGTGTTGGCATTATGTTGAGGCCTGGAGTGTCTAGGCATGCAGTAGGAATCCTTCGTGTCTAGGCATGCACTAGCTAGCCAGGCACCTTGTCTGGGCATGTCATGGGATTAGCGGGGGCGCGTGCAGGCGAGCAAATGGCTGACACCATGTGCAAGGCGAGCACTAGACGAGAACCTTATCTGGGCGTGTGCGCCTTTGGCGGGACCCAGTTTCAGGCATAGCCTTGGTGAGGCCAGGTGTCACAGAAAACCGCTAGGCAGTGGCACCTTGTCCTAGGCATGCCATGGCACTCGGTAGAGAGGCATCGTGTCTAGGAAGCTTAGCCCAGGCCAGAGACACCTTGTCCGGGCGTGTCGCTGCGCGAGGGTGAGGCAACCGTGTCTAGGCATGCCACTATTACGAGACATCTTACTTTGGCGTATCATGGCAAGGAATTTGGGGCATCGTGTATGGAAACATGCATGGTAGGAATCCGCAGGTGTATGGGCATGCATTAGAATTTGGGGCATCTTGCACAGGCATCTGTTGTGGCAGGCGAGTGGCATCGTCAGACTGGAATGCGTTAGGCGAGGCACGCCCTGTCCCAGACATATCCTTAGCCTGGTAGGGAATGGATGTCTAGGTATGCGCCTATTGGGGAATCACCATGTCTGAGGCATACCTTGGGTGATGCACTGTATTGGAGCATGTCATGGCACTAAATTTGAGGAGCCGCAGTGTGTAGGCATGCACTAAATTTCGAGGAATCAAGTCAAATGGGCATGCCTTATTCGAGCGCAGCAATGCGGGCGTGTCATGGAGCCAAAGTGAAGGGCAGTAAAGCGACGATAGCACGAGCACCATATGCAGGGTGGAGCACTAGGCCGAAGAGACCTTATCACATGTATGTGGTGGCCCATTTAGGCGAAATGTGGTTCTGAGCATGGACTGGCCGAGTCATCGTGTCTAGGCATGCCTTAGGTGGAGCATGCGTCTGGGCATCTTATTTGAGGCTAAGTCGCGGGTGTGCTAGCATTGGGTGGGAACCTTCTCTAGGCATGTCATATTCTTGGGTGGGGTCAGGTATGAGTTGCACTGGAGTCGAGGCGAGTAATACGAATGGTATTTAGTAGAAGAACATATGGGTATGTCATGGAACTAGGGCCAGGGTACCCAGGTGTGTAGGCATGACCTTCAGGGCTGCGTGACACCATTTCATGGTATAGATTCGGGCATCTTGTCTAGCCATGTCATGCCACTAGGCCGAGGCATCATGTCTAAGAAAGCACTAGACGGGGCACCTTGTCACAGGCATGTCTAGGCGCTAGAGGCCCGGGAGCCTTTGTCTCTCTATTCATGCCTTGGCGAAGTCACGTATCTAGGCATGCACTATTGAACACCTTGTTTATGCATGTTATTGCAGGCGAGAATGCGGAAGTGACTAGGCATGACACTAGGTCGAGGAGCACCATGTCTATGAAACACTGAACAGGCGCGTATGCAGAAGCGGCTGGGTGAGGCACCTTATATGGGTATGTCATGTCACTAGGTTGAGGCCGCAGTTTGAAGCATGGCCTTTGGGCTGAGGAGCACGCTGAGGCGGGTGCGAGAGAAACCCAGGCCGGGGCACTTGGAGTGCCTAGGCATGCACTAAGTCGAGGCACCTTGCATTGGCTTGTCATGGCAGTTGACCGAGGAATCATGTTTAGGCATGCATTAGGCTGAGGAACCTTGCCTAGGTATGTAATGGCCTTGGGTGAGGCCTTTGATGTCTAGACATGCACTAGTAGGAGTCCTACTTGTTTAGACATGCATTAGGCCAGGGAATCTTGCCTAGGCGTGTAATGATTTGGTACTAGGTAGGGGCATCGTGTGTGTAGGCATGCAGAATTTGAGATCACGCTTATTTAGGCGTAGTTAGGCTAAAGACACGTCTAGGCATGTCTTGGCACTAGCTGAGAGGTGTGCAGGCATGCGTGGGTCGAAGTCAACGTGTCTAGGCATGCATTAGGTCGAGGTATCTTTCCTAGACATGTGTTGGCATGAGGCGGGAGCCTTTGTGTTTAGGCATGCGCTAGAAGTAAGGTCACCGTGTGCAGGCATGCACTAGGCGAGGCACCTTGTCTAAACATGTCATGGAACTAGTAGGGCGGAGTGTCTAAATGACACTAGCACGAAGCACCTTGTCTAGTTAAGCACAAATTGCAGAAGGAACCTTATCTATGTATGTCATGTATTTGAGTGGGACCTTGGGTTGCAGTTATGACAACGAAATTTGAGACACGCTTGTCAGGGGCGTGTCGCTGGCCTTGAGGCGAGACGTGTGTGTCTAGGAAAGCGATAAGCCCAGAAAGGGCACCTTGTCCGGGAATGTCATGGCGTTAAGTAGGAGCCATAGTGTCTGGGCATGCCTTGGTAGGGGCATCTTGCGTGGGCTTGTCATGGCACTAATTTGAGGCCAGTGTCTAGGCATCTCTGTTGAGGAATTTCGAAGATCACGGAGTGTCTAGCCATTACGTGGGTGGGGCATCTTTCCCTGGGCATGTGTTGGAACTAGTGGGGGGCAGGTGTCCTAGGGCATGCGTTGGGCGAGTGTCACGCCCTCGCGCATTGGAAGCCTCTTGATCATATGGAGGCATAAGGGCTTATATAGGGAGGTGGGAAGATTCTAGAGACTTGGAGAGACCTCCCTTTACTAGAAAGATGTGGAAGGTTCTAGAAGACTCCGGAGAAGTCCACACTTGTGTGGAAGGGTATGGAAGGAAGGAGATCATCCAGGTTCTTACAGAGACGCCTCTTGTACATATGTGTACATAGTAGAATCTTCTAAATTCTCTAGGTTTGTGGGGGAACCTTCAAGGTTCTACACACTTCCATAGGTGGCTATAAAGGGAGGTGGTGGCCTCGTTTGCAAACCACCGAAACCCAAGAACTCTCAGCTTGTTAGCCAAACATTCTCTCTTGATAAAGAGCTTTCTTCTTTCAAAGTGTTCTCTTAAGTTCTCTTGGCAGCGTAAGGGTAGAAGCGGGAAGGCCTAGTAAGCAAGGCAATCAGGGAGGTTGACTTGTAACATCAGAAGGCGGGGTATGCAGCACACTTGGGAGCTTGCAGGGGCTTAGTAAGTGATGGGTTGGTGCTTCAGGAGGCTTCGGTTGCGACGTGTAAGGGATGCTTGGAGGATCTGATGTACGAGGCTCTCATGTGGAAAGTTCTTTGAGCAAGTCAGGAAGGACATGACCTCCCGCTAAGGGAAGGGGAAAGAAGAATGAGTCTCGTGATCCTCTCCACGAGGCTTGGTGGAGTGGCAGCGATTGGAGATCGCGATGGCGGACACCCGAGGGGAGGGGAGTGGACCTCATGGGCGAGGCATGGAGAGAGGGCGTGGAGGATCTCGAGGTGCGAGATCAGAGACCTTGAGGGCATGCATGGCTGTGGGTGCACGGTGGTGTCGCTACGAGGGTTCATGAGGTCACAGACATTAGCCATGAGCTTAGGTCGGGTGGAGGTCTTGGCCCAGCCTGAAAGGAGGCTGAGCAAAGGTGGCCATTTATGAGCGGCGTTGTCGGCTCGGGTTATGGCCGCCCATGAAGTGCCAAAGGGTGGAGGTCTTAGAAACCACACACATGCTGGGAAAAGGGATCTTGGGAGCTTGATAACTACACGTGGCACATGGAAAGATATTTTGAGGCAATAGCGCTAGCGAGCGGGCTCTTAAGGTGCCTTGCAGCTAACCTACATCTCACTTAGATAATGCTACTCTATGGTGGCGTATAGAAGGTTTATGGATATAGAAAGGTGTACCATAGACACGTGGGGCGGATTTCAAAGAGAAATCAAAAAGCAATTGCCACGAGGATGTGGATATAAATAAAATAGAAGATGTTGTCGGCATCACAGGGATCGATCAGCGGCCATGTCGAAAGTTATCTCCCCCAATGCTTGAGGCGCAGGATAGCCTGAATGAGAATGAGCTTCTCTTCAACTTCATGGAAAACCCTCTGAGGTTGGGGTGAAGCGAGAGTTGAGGAGGCGTGGTGTGTCGAACCCCAGCCACTGACCATGGCGATGTAGTCGTAGGATTTTCGAAGGGAGTGCAGTGCCAGTCCGAGACGCCTTTCAAGGGTAGCCATGTAAAGGTGGGGAGGCCAAGGGAGACTCTAGCTTCGACTACTAAGGAAGGTTAGGTGGCCTCTGCTTGAGAGGCCCAGTGAGAGACAGCATGAGATTTCAAGCCAAAGACTAACTGACTCACGTACAACGGACCACATTGGGCATAGAGATGCCAAAGGAAGGCCTAGCGCCTTGGTCGAGGAGGCCAAGACGAGAGGGTGATGATGCTCGAAAAACAAAGTTTGATCTATCTTTGTTGAATGCCCTCGAGGTCCAAGCCCGGTGGAGGCGGCCTCAAAGCAAGGGGACTCCTCATGTATGTGGAGGCGAGGTGAATGGGATGTCCACGAGGCCATGATGAATGGGTTGCCACACGGCTTTGTCTCGGAGGGAGGAGCGAGAAGACTCGGCTCGGGACCGTCCAAGGAGGCGGGATGGCTCAAGGGGCGGTTTCCGTGCTGAGCCTTCCCGCAGTAGCTCGTGGGGTGGCAGTGAAGATGGCGGGCCGTGGGAAAGCAGGTTAACTGCAGTGGCACCCGTGGATGACTTAGAAGATAGTGCTAAGGATGGACTTCCTTCGCCGGGTGGCGTGCCTTTACCTTTCTCGTTCCATGGTATCTTAGAGAGAGGCACCATGTATGGTTCCCACAATCAGGGCAAGCTAAGACCCTATCTTTGTCGAAGCTGTCTGACTAGAAAAGGGTTGAAAGAATGAGGTGACCTACATGGGTGGCTCTTAAGGAGGGACAGATTGACCACAGCGGGAGATCCTATGCCCATGGAAGTCAGAAGGTTCTAGATGAATTCAAAGATGTATGCCACGGGCTACCCAGCTCCCACCTAAGGAGGAGGAAGATCATAAAGATCAGGGACAGGAGCAGATGCCATGTGGATGGGATGGCTTGAGATTTGGGAGGTTCAGAAGATGTGAAAGGGACAGCTGGTGGGTTGTCTAGATGCAGGGCTCCACATGAGGCGCGCCAGTCTTATTCGAAAGAAGCCGCGATGGGTCGGCTACGGATGTGCATGACCTCTGAGGCGCTCAACAAGGTGTGATTAAACGAGTATCCCATCCCTCTTATTGCTGATTTATTTGATCAACTTGATAGAGCAAAGTACTTCACTAAGCTGGACTTGCGATCGGGCTACTACAGTGAGGATGTGAAGGGGATGGCGAGAAGACTACTTGTGTGACGAGTATGGCTCTATGAGTTCCTAGTGATGCCCTTTGGTCTTTAATGCACACCAACATTACGCACTTTAATGAACAAAATATTCCATCCTTTCTTGGATAAGTTTGTGGTGGTATATCCTAGATGATATTATTTATATATAGCAACGCTTGGAGGCTTGTGTTGATCATCCCGAGGCGGGTGTCGGCTATTAAGAGCGAATGAGCTATATGAAGGAGGAAATGCTCCTTAAACCATGGAGAAGTGGAGCTTCCTAGGACACGCATCGGGATGGCAAGCTCATGATGGATGAGAAAGCGAATCCGCCATCCGAGAGATAGGATCCCCACACTAAGGTGCCCTGGCGAGGTCCTTCTTGGGCACAGTAGGCCTTCTATCAGTGGTTCATAAAGGGGTACTCGGCAAGCGGCTCCGTTGTGAGGACCTTCGAGAAGAGTAAGCGTGGGCGTGGGATGACAAATGTCGTGACGCTTTGAAGATTTGAAGAGGCCATGACGGAGAGGCCGGTGTTAGCGGCGCGACCACCCAGTAAAGTATTCGAGGTACACATGATGCCTCGACGACTTTGCTATTGGAGGGTTCTTATGCGGGAAGACGCCCGGCTGAAAAGCTTTGAAGCCGCAAACTCAATGGCACGGAGCGGTGCACGGTCGAAGAGAGATGGCGACGCCATCCATTGCTTGCGGACATGGAGACACTATCTGCTGGGGTCACACTTCATAGTGAAGACGGATAATGTCGCTACTAGCTACTTCCAGACCCAGAAGAAGCTAAGCTGAAGCGGGAGGCAAGGTGGCGGGACTTCTGGTGAATTTGACCATCTTTGGAATATAAGCGAGCCATGGCTAATCATGGCCGATGCCTTGGCCGTAAGGCGGGCTAGCATCCATTCTTAGCCGGTAGGAGAGATGGTGGATCTCATAAAGGAGGGGTTGCAACACGATCCAGTGGCCAAAAGTCTCAGCACGTTGGCTCATGAGGGAAAGACAAGGCGGTTTTGGGTAGAGGACCCGAGTCTGCTACACGAAAGGGAAGCTGACTCTATGTACTTTAAATCGGGAAGCCTCGGGAAGGAATCTCGCATTAAGGAGTGCCACGACTCGAATGGGGCTGGACATCCCGAGGGCAACGCACGAGGCACTACTAGAGTCGAAGCCCTTCCACTCACGGCCACGAGATACGGGGATGATGTGGGGCATACGTAAGGACTTGTCGTGTGCAATGAGACAAGGTGGAGCAACATCGACTAGGGGATTGCTAGAGCCACTTACTATATGAGAGCTGACCTTGGGAGAGTGTCACTATGGACTTCATCATTGGCTTTGCCCAGTCAGGGACATGGATCTATCATAGTGGTGGTGGACCCAGGTTTCCAAATATACTACTTTCATACTTGACCCACCCAGGTTTGCAATGAGGGAGACGACCAGGACTATTCCCCTCGAACGTGGTGAAGTGTGGGGGCTACAAAGTTCATCATCGATGATCGTGACTCAGCTTCGCTGGGAGTTTGGATGGGGCTCTTGAAGCTCATGGGCCGCGAACTTCACTTCTCTACTAGCTTTCACCCTGGCGGATGGGCGAACTGAGCGGGTGAGCGCCTACTGAGCTATACTTGAGGCACTTTGTGGAGGTGCCTGTCAGGGTGATTGGGCTAAGTTATAGATGTGGCTCGGTTCTCTTACTAAATCTGAGGAGGTGAGAGGCGGCCAGGAGGAGTCAGTTCGGGGAGGATAGTCGTGGGGCCCCGACAACAGGTGACTCCTCACACCACAACCGGGGGATGCTGCAGGGAAGAGTCCAGTGGCCTACAAATTTGCTAAGGGATGGCACGAGCAGGCTGACATAGCGCGCTCATACTTGGAGAAGGCACTAGGAAGATGAAGAAATGGGGTGTGAGAAGGAGACATCGAGTTAGGGTTGGAACTTGGAGTGCTTGTCGACTCATCTATAACGATTGAGTCCCTTTGAAAAGGTGCACAAAGGACTTGTGAGGAAGTGTAAAGGCCCTTTTCCCACATCTTGGAATGAGGTTGGGAAGGTGTCCTATGGTCGAGAGATTCTGGCAGAGGCTAAAGATTCACCACTGTCTTCCGTAGTAATCCCACAGCCACATCCACGAGATAAGGAGGATCGGTAGGGATTTCTACGAGGGCACCTACGGCCCGGTGGTCACGATCACATGACAAGGAGGTGGACTATATAATGGCAGACCGGGTCCTGAGGAAGAAAAACTTTCGGCCCTCTGAAATACTTAGTGAAGTGGGGATTTGCACCGAGAGTGAAGCCGGTTGGGAGCTAGCAGATACTTTGTGGCAGTTCCAGAAACAGATCGATCAGTTTCGGGCCGAAAGATCGACGAGGACGTCTGCGGCTTTGGTGGGGGAGAATGTCACACCCTCACACATGGAAAGCCCCTCTTGATCATATGGAGCTATGAGGGCTTATATAAGGAGGTGGGAAGATTCTAGAGACTTGGAGAGACCTTCCTTTCTTTAGAAAGATGTGGAAGGTTAGAAGACTCAGGAGAAGTCCGCACTTGTGTGGAAAATGGAAGGAAGGAGATCATCCTAGGTTCTTCTAGAGAGACTTCTTGTACATATGTGTACATAGTAGAATCTTCTAGGAGAATTCTCTAGGTTTGTGGGGAGCAGCGAGGTTCCTACTCTTGCACTTCCCATAAATTAGGTACATAAAAGGAGGTGGTGGCCTCATTTGCAAACCAGAGCGAGAAACTCTCAAGGCATTATAAAGCATTCTCTCTTGTAGAGCTTTCTTCTTTCAAGTGTTCTCTTAAGTTCTCTCTTCGGCTTCAATGAGTAGGTAGAAGCCAGGAGCTAGTAAGCAAAGGCGATCGGAGGTTGACAGCAATATCGAAAGGGGCGGTTGTCTAAGTACCGCCCGCGGGACTTAACGAGGAGCTAAAGTCCCAGTGACGAGGGAGAGGCACCTTGTCTGGAGCGTGTCATGGCCTGAGGCCGAGGGCATCGTGTCTAGGCGTGCACTAGGCCAAGTCACCGTCTCTGGGCATGCACTAGGCCGAGGCACCTTGTCTAGGCATGTCATGACGATGGAAGCTAAGGCCGCCGTGTCTAGGCAGGCATGCACCGAGTAGAGATCTCAGGTGTGGGCATGCCCAGGGACCGGGCACCTTGTCTAAGCATGTCATGGAACTATACAGATGAATTATGTCTAGGCAAGCACTAGCCTGAAGCACCTTGTCTAGGCAAGCATTAGGCCAAAGAACCTTATATATGTTTGTCATGGCACTACGTCGAGGCACCATTTCTAGGCATGGCACTTGGCTAAGGCACCTTGTCCAGGCATGTCATGCTTGGGGCTGAGGTAGTGTCTAGCGCTAGACGAAGGTACCTTATCTAGGCATGTCATTTACCTTTAGGTCGGGGGCCGCAGTGATGGAGCATGCCTTGGGCAGAGACCAATGTCTGGAGCATGTCATGGCAGGACGAGGCAGATGTCTGGCTGTGTTAGAAATGAAGCACCATGTCACAGGCAAGCACTAGGTAGAAGAGACCTTATCTAGGACATGTCATGGCACTAGTGGGGAGCTAGTTTCTAGGCATGACCAGTGGGGAGTGCAGCTTGTTGTGCCTAAGCATGCACTTGGCCGAGGCGTCTTGTCTAGGCATGTCATGGCACTAGGCCAGGGCACCTTGTCTAGGAAAGCACTAGACTAAGGCACCTTGTCTAGGCATGTCATGGTCTTAAAGGCAAAGGGACCATAGTGTCACCAGAGGCGTGAAGTACTAGGGGCGGGGCAGATGTGGCATGCCGCAGGCAGGGAACCTTGTCAGGCATGTCGCGGTACTAAGTGGGCAGGTGTCTGGGCGTACGGTGGTAGAGTCAGTGCCTAAGCATGCACTAGGCGGGGCGTTTGCCTGGGCATGTGTAGTATTATCTTGGGGGCAGGTGTCTAGGCAGGCACGGTAGAAGCACCATGTCTAGGCATGCACTAAGCCGAAGAACCTTATGTAGATATGTCATGGAACTAGGCCGAAGCACCATTTCTAGGCTTGCACTAGGCCGAGGCATCTTGTCTAGGCATGTGATGCCACTAGGCCGGGCAGGTGTCTAGAAAGACTGAGTGGGGCACCTTGTCTAGGTGTCTTCGAGGCGCTAGAGTGGGGGCTAGCGTCTAGGCATGGTCTTGGCGAGGCAGGTATCTATTCATGCACTAGGCCGGGTCACCGTGTGCAGGCATGCGCTAAACGAAGGCACCTTAATGCATGCATGTTGTGCACTAGGCCGAGCAGAGTGGCTAGGCATGTCACTTCTAGGATGAAACTAGCGTGTCTAGAGGCACTGGGTGAGGACACCTTATTCAGGTATGTCATGGCGCTAGACGAGGCAGGTGTCTAAACGTAGCCTTTGGGCCCAGAGGCGCCTCGTCGAGGCATGTCTTGGCGCTAGGGTGAGAACATAGTGTCTAGGCATACACTTTCAGTAGAATCCAGCGTGTCTAAACGAGGCAAGCGATAAGCCCAGAGTCACCATGCACTAGGCGAAGACACGCTTCTACAGGCATGTCATTTGTCTTGGGCCGGGGCACCTTGACAGGCATGGCACTAGGTTGAGTACACCATGTCTGGGCGTGACATGGCCTTAGGCAGAGCCTTTGTGTCTAGGCAAACATTGGTAGGAGACGCCATGCAGGTAAGCACTAGATTAGGAGCTCTTTATCTTGGTGAAGTCATGGCACTAGTCGAGCCTTTGTGTCTTAGAGAAGCAGCCAGGGGCACCTTGTCTGGGCGTAATGCTTGGCCTTGGCGGGACACACGTGTCTAGGCGTGGGTACTGAAAATTTGGAAGCAGTGTCTAGGCATGTACTAGGCTAGAAGAACCTTTGCTGGGCATGTCATGGCGCTAATGGAGAACCTTGTTCCTGGGCATGCTGGGCGAGTCAGGTGTCTGGGCATGCACTGGGGCGAGACATCTTGGTAGGCATGTGTTGGTATTATGTGTCGAGGCATCGGTGTCCGGGCATCGCTGAAGTAGGAGTCAGGTAATCGGGGCATGCACTAGAGCGAGGCACCTTGTCTAGGCATGACATGGCACTAAGCGAACTGCGGGTGTTTAGTGACAACGAGGCGAGGCGCCACGTCTAAATGAGTCAATGGGGCGAAGAGACCTTATGTGGGTATGTTATGGAGACTAGGCCGGGGAGGGCATCGTTTGTGAGCATGGAAACTAGGGCTGCGACTGTTTCTAGGCTTGCACTAAGGTAGGGCATCTTGTTTAGGCATGTCATGCCAGCCCAGGCTGAACACATCGTGTCTAAGAAAGCACTAGGCTAGGGGCACCTTGTCCTAGGCATTTCGAAACCTTGGTAGAACGCGTGTCTATTCATGCGCTGGCGAGTCTTAGGTATCCTAGGCATGCACTAAGTGAAGGCACCTTGTCTATGCATGTTATTGCAGTAGGCCGAGGCACCTTGTCTAGGCATGGCACTAGGCCGAGGCACCATGTTTAGGAAACCACTAGGCTGAAGCACCATGTCTAGGCAAGCACTAGGTCGAGGCGCCTTATTTAGGTATGTCATGTTACTAGGCTGAGGCACCGTGTCTAAACATGATGCTTGGGCTAAGGCACCTTACTTAGTCAGTCACGGCATTAGGCCGAGGGCACGGTGCCTCGGCACACTGCTAAACAGCACACCGTGCCTCGGCATGCACTAAACCGGAGCACCTTGCATTTACTGTCTTAGCGGAGTAAGTAGAGGAGATCGTGTTTAGGCATGCACTAGGGTGAGGAACCTTGCCCTAGGTATCTTAGTAGCACTAAGTGAGCCTTTGTGTTAGGCATGCACTAGGCAGGAGTCCCACCTTGTCTAGGCGGGCGTTAGGCGAGTCAGGTCTTGTCTAGGCATGTGTTGGTACTAGGCCGAGGCATCGTGTGTAGGCATGCACTAGGCTGAATCACCTTATCTAGGCATGCACTAGGCTAAGGCACCTCGTCTAGGCATGTCTTGGGACTAGCTTGAGGCATCGGTAATGCAGGCGTACGCTGGGGTGTGATATGTGTCTAGGCATGCATTAGGTCGTGGTATCTTGCCCAGACATGTGTTGCATTAGGGCGAAACCGCCGTGTCCAGAGGGCATACTAGGTAGGAATCTGCTGTCTAGAGGCGAGCGCTAGGCGAGGCACCTTTGTCTCTAGCATGTCGTGGGCCCAGACCGAGGACGTGTCTGAGCGAGCACTGGCTGAAGCACCTTGTCACGGGAAACCGCCCAGGCCGAAGGAACCTTATCAATGTATGTCATGTGGTGAGACGCAGGTGTCCCCAGCCATGCTGCTTTGGTAGAATCCGCGTATCAGGGCGTAAGGTAGTTCGAGGCATCTTGCCTAGCCATGTGTTGGCACTAGGCCGAGGCACTGTGTCTAGGTATGAGTTAGGCGAAGGCACTTTGTCTAGGCATGTCATGGCATAAGGTCGAGGCATCGTGTCTAGGCATGCACTAGGCCGAGTCACCATATCTAGGCATGCAAAAGGCTAAGGCACCTTGTCTTGGCATGTCATGGCACTAAATTGAAATTGCAGGTGTGTGTAAGAATGCACTAAGTAGAAGTCACCCCATGTCTAGGCATCTTATTTAGGCAAAGGCACCTTGTCTAAACATGTCATGGAGCTAGGCCGAGGAACCATCTTTGAAAGCGAAACACTAACTGAAGCACATGTCTTAGGAAGCAAGTAGAAGAACCTTATCTATGTATGTCATGGCACCTAGGCCGGGGCACCGTTCTGATTCATGACCTTTGAATTTGAAGGCACCTTGTCCAGGATCGTAATGTGTCATGGTGACAGGCCGAGGGAGCAGGTGTGCAGGAAAGCCTTGGCCGGCGCCTTGTCCGGGGCATGTCATGGCATTACATTTGAGTAGCCGTGTTTGCGGGCATGCACAAGTAGAGGCATCTTGCTTAGGCATGTCATGGCATTAAGGCTGAGGCCGCCGTGTCCCAGGCATGCCGCAAGGAGCCGGAGTTCAGGTGTCTGGGCATGTATTGAAGTGGGGGCATGCTGCGCAGGCGTGTGTTGGCGCTAGGCGGGGCAGGTGTCTGGGCATGTTGGGCAAAGGCACGCGCATGCAGGCATGTCATGGCCTGAGGCTAGGCGTCGTGTCTAGGCATCTGTGGCGAGGAATCCTATATCTAGGCATGCCTGAGGCCCGGGGCACCTTGTCACAGGCGTGTCGTTAGCGGTAAGGAATTTGAACCACCAAGTATCAGCGTCTGTAGAAGTAGAATCACCGTATCTAGGCATGCAAGGCGGCGCATGCGGCGTAATCGTAGGCTAAGTAGGAACTCCATGTCTAGGCATGCACTTGCCTAAAGCACCATGTCTAGGGAAGCACTAGGCCGAAGAACCTTATCTATGTATGTAATGGCACTAGGTCGGGGCATCGTTTCTGGTCATGACACTGGGTTGAGGCACCTTGTCTAGGAATGTCATGGCTGCATCAGAGAGGCTCGGTGTCTGAGAGAAATAGCAGGCTAGATGCACCTTGTCCGGGCATGTCTTGGCGTCGGCCAGAGCCGTGTTTGGGCATGCACTGAGTAGGACATCTCTTACTTAGGCATGTCATGGCACTAAGGCGAGGCAGGTGTCACAGGCATGCACTTGGCGGGTTCACGGAATTAATGCAGGCATGTATTAGGTAGGGGCATCTTGCCTGGGCAATGTGTTGGCCGCCCAGCGAGGGGAGCCGCGGGTGTCACAGGCATGCGTTAGGCGAGCACCTTGTCTGGGCATGTCATGGCCTGAGGTTGAGGAGGGCATGGAGTGTGCAGGCATGCACTAGTTTGAGAGTCACCATATCAAGGCATGCACTAGGCCCAGGCACCTTGTCTGGGCGTGTCATGGCCTTTGGGTTGTGTGGCAGGTGTCTGGCGTGCACTAGAGGTAAGTGTGCGGAGTGTGTGGGCGTCTGTTAGGCCAGAGGCCTGTGTCTAAGCATGTCATGGAGTTTAGGACGGAATTGTGTCTAGACGAGCACTAGCACAGGAAACACCTTGTCTAAATGACCCAATTAGGCCAAAAGAACCTTATCTATGTATGTCATGGCCTTGGGGCTGCGTGACATTTCTGGGCTTGCCCAGGCCGAGGCATCTTGTCTGGGCTTGTCGTGCAGCAGGTGGGGACATGGTATGAGAATGCGCTGGGCGAGGCACCTTGTCTATGCATGTCGAACACTAAGTAGAAACTGCTTGTGTCTATTCATGCCTTAAAGTGGTCGCCTATCTAGGCATGCATTAGGCGAAGGCACCTTGTCTATGCATGTTATTGCACTAGGCAGGCAAGTGGCTAAGAACCCATGGCACTAGTAGGGTCGTGTCTAGGAAACCACTAGAAATTTTGAAGCACCATGTCTGGCTGACACTAGGTCGGGGAGCACCTTATTTAGGTATGTCATGTCACTATCTTTGAGGCCAGGTGTCTAAAGCGTGGCACTAGGTCGAGCTTGCCCTTGCCGAGGCGAGTCACGACACTGGAGCCGAGGCCGCGTGCCCAATCTCATGCTGCTTAGACGAAGCCTTGCATTGGCATGTCATGGCAGTAGGCCCAGGAATCGTGTTTAGGCATGCACTAGGTTGAGTGCCTGCGTGGGTATGTCATGGCACTAGGGTGGGGAGCTATGTCTAGGCATGCACTGGCCAGGAGTCACCTTGTGCAGGCGGCGTTGGGCCGGGGAATGTTACTGGGCGTAATGATGGTACTAAGTAGGGCATGTCGTGTGTGAGCTATCTGTTCAAATTTGAATCGCACTTATCTAGGAATGCATTAAGAGATTTGGGCGCATTGTCTAGACATGTCTTGGGTTGCTTTGAGGCCTTGTGTCCTAGGCATGCGGCCAGAAGTCCAGTGTCTGGGCATGCATTAGGCGAGGCGTCTTGCCTAGGCATGTGGTTGGCACTAAAGGCCCGGGTGACACTTAGGTGTCTGAGGCTGCGTTGGGGCGAGAGGCACCTTGTCTAGGCATGTCATGGCACAATGCCGAGTCACCATATCTAGGCATGCACTAGGCCAATGCACCTTCTTTAGGCATGTTATGGCACTAGGGTGAGGCACCGTGTTTAGGCATGCGCTAAGCAGGAATCACTTAGTGCCCTATAGGCATGTACTAATAGGGGCATCTTGCCTAAGCATGTCATGGAGTTGCTAGGCAGAGGCGTAATGCAAGCCCGACGATAACTGAAGCAGGTGTCTAGGTAAGCACTAGGCCGAAGAACCTTATCTATGTATGTCATGGCACTAGTGAGAGGCAGGTTCTAGGCGTGGACTAAGTAGAGTCGCATTAATACAGCCTTGCCCATCCAGAAGGGCGTCTGTGAAGCAGGAATCAGATGTACGCACTTGGCGAAGAGAGGCCTTCTCTGGGCGTAATCCAGTACGCTAGGCCCAGGGCACCATATTGGGCATGGCGCTGGGTCAGGGCACTATCTGGGCGTGTCGTGGCCAGCCCAGGCGGGGGCAGGTGTGAGGCGAGCGCTAGTAGGACACCGTGTGCAGGCATGCCTTGAAGTGGAGGCGCCTTGTGCAGGCATGCGCTGGCGTGGGATCAGATGTGCTGCGGCAGGCGGAAGGAGCCAATGCCTGGGCGTGTCAGTGCACTAGACCCGAGGACACCGTGGCTGGAGCGTGGCACTAGGATGGGACACTATGTCTGGGCATGTCATGGCAACTGGGGCCCAGGGCCGCAGGTGTCTGAGACGAGCGATGGTAGAACCTTATGAAGGGTATCGTGGCGTTAGGCGGAAGCAGTTTCTAGGCTTGGCACTAGGGTGGGGGCCTTTGTGCGAAGCATCTGATGGAGCGGCGTCTTGTCTGGGATGTCGTTCTGTTTAGGCGGGAGCTGGGTGTCACAGGAAGCCCAGACCAGGGGCGCTGTGGTATGTGTGGCCTTAGGCCAGAGACGCGTCTGGCGTGGTGCTAGGCCGGAAGCACCTTGTCACAGGCATGCGCTAGAGTAGAATCCTGCCGTCTAGGCATGTACTAGTAGGGCATCTTGTTGGGCATGTGTTGGTATTATCTTGGGGCAGGTGTGCGGGCATGCACGAGAGACAGGATCCTTGGAGTGTCTGGAGGCATGCACTGGAGCGAGGCACCTTGTCTGGGCATGTCATGACAGCAGGTGGGGCACCGTGTCCGGTGACAAGCGGGTAGGAAAGGCACCATGTCTGGGCGAGCACTAGGCGGAAGAACCTGGGTATGTAATGGAACTAAGTGAGGCAGTTTGTAGAGTGGGACACTGAGGTGCGGCTCAATTTCTAGGCTTTGCACTAGTGCGAGGGCATCTTGCCTAGGCATGTCATCCTTAGGCCAGAATCTTGTCTATCTGCTAGGCGAGACACCTTTCTAGGCTGATCATTCCCAGAATGGATCGAGGCCGTAAGTAAATTTAGGCATGGCCTTTAGTAGAGACCTTGATGAAATGTCGTGGCTTAAGTGGGGAGGCAGGTGTCTACTGGGAGCTTGCTAGTAGGCACCATATATGGGTGAAGCCTTGGGCCGAGAGACCTTATCTGGGTATGTCATGGCCTTGGAGCGAGCCTGGATTTCTAGGCATGGCGGTGGGCTAAAGACCTTGTGCACAAGCATGCACTTAGTAGGGAGCATCTTGTGCAAGGCGCGTCGTAGTATTTGGGTCGGGCGCAGGTGTCTGAAGGCGCTAGGCCAGAGGCACCTTTGTCTGGGCGTGTCGCGGGCCCCAGGCCCGGGCAGGTGTGCGGATCGTGGTCTGAGACGGGCGCCGTATCTTAGCATCGCTCGTGGGAGGGACCTTGTCTGGGCATGTCGTGGCATTAAATTTGAGGGCCGCAGGTGTCTGGGCGTGCGGTTGGGGCTAGAGATCACGGAGTGTCCCAGGCATCTGTAGGCCGCGACATCGCCATAGGCATGTGTTGAGTATTATGTCGAGGGCCACGGTGTATGGACATGCGCTAGTAAGTCACCATGTCTAGGCATCGCATTGGAGACGAGGCACGTGTGCAGGCATGTCATGGCCCAGGCGGAGGCGGCGTTGTGTGCAGGCAAAGTCTTGGCCCAGAGGAGCACCGTGTCTAGGCTTGACGGTAGCGAAAGACCTTATGGGTATGTCATGGAACTAGGCCGAGTACCATTTCTGAGCTTGCAGCTGAGGCCCAGGGAGCATCTTGTCTGAGCATGTGATGCCATTAGGCGAGCCACGGTCAATGTAGAAAAGACTTGACCAAGGCACCTTGTCTAGAGCCTTCGAGGGCCAACTAGATCGGGGCATTGTGTCCTGGAGCATATTGTAGACCGAGGGGCACCGTATCTATTCATGCTGCTTAGGCCCAGAATCAGATCTTACAGGCATCTTGTTATCTTAGTGCCTTGTCTAAGCGTAATGTGGACAGGCCAGGAGCCAGATATCGGGCGTGCACTAGCTGAGAAGGACCATGTCTGAGACGAAGCACTATCTTAGAAGAACCTTATCTATGTATGTCATTGTAGCAAGTAGGAGACACCATTTCTAGGTATGACACTGGGCTAAGGCACCTTGTTTAGGCATGTTATGGCTGTGATTCGAGGAGCCCAGCGTGTCCTAGGAAGCACTAGGCCCAGGGCACCTTGTCCAAGGGCTATGTCATAGCACTGCGGTAGGGCCGCGTGTATGGGCATGCACTAGGGTGGGGCATCTTTCTTGAATCCTTGTCCTTAGCCTTGGGTGAGGGACTGCAGATGTCACAGGCGTGCAGGCTAAGGAACCTTGTCTAGCGACGGTGGAGACGAGACCTTATCTATGTATGTCATGGCACTACAGGGAGGCACCATTTCTAGACAAGCATTGGGCTATGGCACCTTGTCGGGCATGTCATGGCCTTTAGACGAGGAGCGTGTCTAGGTGAAACTAGGCCAAGGGCATATCAGGAATGTCATGGCCTTAGGCGGCGTCGATGTCACATGCATGCATAGGGTGGATCCTTGGAATTATGCACTGAGGCGAGACACCTTGTCTGGGCATGTCATTTGCATTAGATCGAGGAGGCACGAGTGGTAGGCATGACCTTGAAAGCTGAGGCACCGTGTCTATGCGTGTCATGTGATAGGCCGGAGGGCACCGTGTGCAGGCAAATATGTAGGCCGGAAACCATGTCTAAGCAAGCCTGGTAGGAAGGGTGTATCTGGTTATGTCATGGCGCTGGCGGGGACACCGTTTCCTAGGCATAGCGATTGGGATTTGAAGACAATCCTAAGCATGCGGCCAGGGGCTTCTTGTCTAGGCCGATCATGGCCCATTTAGGTCGGGCTGTGTCTGGGAAAGCTTGCTATCACAGGGGCACCTTGTCTGGGCATGTCATGGCCTTGGTAGAGACCGCCAGGTGTCTGGGGCGTGGTCTGAGGCCCAGAGGCAGATGTCTTGGCATGCACTAGGCGGGAGACCTTGTCTAGGCATGTCTTGGCACTAGAATTTGAGGCAGGTGTCTGGGCATACGGAGTGGGACGAGGAGTCATCGTGTTTAGGCGTGCACTAGGCCGAGGGCATCTTGTTCTTGGGCATGTGTTGGTATTATCTTGGGAGCCGCAGGTGTATGGAAGCACTTGGGCCGAATCCTTAGGTGTCTCGGCGTACAGAGTGAGACATTGTCTAGGCATGTCATGACACTAAGGGCATGGAGTGCAGTGTCTATCTGTGTTAGTGAAACATCATGTCTGAAACGATTAGTAGAAGAACATATATATAGATTGTGTCGTGGATCTAGGCCGATGCCATTCAGCATGCTTATACTAAGTGGGGCATCTTGCCTGGGCATGTATGATCTCACTAAATTTCGAGGGCCATAGGTGTCTAAAATGCTAGGCTGAGGCACCTTGTCTAGGCATGTCGAGGCACTAGATCGAGGCATTGTGTCTAGGCATGGCACTAGGCCGAGCACGTATTACAGGCATGTATGAAATGGGACGTATCTATTCATGCATAGATTCGAGTCACCGTGTCCTACACATGCACTAGGCTAAGGCACTTGTCCCAAGCATGTATCGTGGAGCTAGAAATGGGAATGTCGAGGCGTGTAGTGGAGGTTGAAGGACCATGTCTAGGCAAGCACTAGGCCGAAGAACCTTATTTATGTATGTCATTGCACTAGGCCGAGACACCGTTTCTAGGCATGACAACGAAATTTGAGGCACCTTGTTTGAAGATCTTTATGGCCAGGTCGAGGCAGGTGTCTAGGAAAGCCTGCTAGGCCAGGGCACCTTGTCCCGGGTATGTCATGGCACTTTCGGTGGGGCCAGGTGTATAGGCATGCACTAGGCCGATGCATCTTTCTTAGTTTTGTCTTGGCACTAGGTTGAGGGACCGTGTCTAGGTATGCACTAGGCCGAGTCACCGTGTCTTGGCATGCATTGGGCCGAGGAATCTTGCCTAGGCATGTGTTGGCACTAGGCCGAGGCACCGTGTCTAGGCATGCGTTAGGCGAAGGCACCTTATCTAGGTATGTCATGGCCTGAGGCGAGGGTATCGTGTCTGGGCATCACGATAGGTCAGTCGTATATCACCAGGCATACGTAGGCGAGGCACCTTGTCTGAGGCATGTCGACACTAAATTTGAGGCTGGAGTGTCCTAGGTAGTGGGTCGGTGTTGTGTATGGGCATGCCTTGGGCGAGGCGCCTTATTCGACATGTCTTAGAGACTGGGCCGAGCGGAGTGTCTAGGCTGAAACCTTGGCTTGAGCACGCAGTATCCTAAGCAAGCATTGGGTAGAAGAGACCTTATATATGTATGTCATTGCCTTGAGGTGAGGCCCACTTGGATTTACAGGCATGGCAGAAATTTGAGGCACTTGGCAATACACAGGAAAGTCATGACAGGGTTTGGGGCACCTTGTCTGGGAAAGCACTAGATGAGGCACCTTGTCTGGCATGTCATGACAGGCGAGAACCTTGTTTTTTAGGCGTGGTACTAGGCCCAGAGGCAGGTGTTAGGCGTGGTGCTAGGGCGGGAGCAGGTCCTGGGCATCACGTTAGGTAGGGACCTTCTTTAAGCATGTCATGCACGAGGGGCGGAGCAAGCGTGTCTGGGCATGTGCTAGGCCGAGGTCATCGTGTCTAAGCATGCAGTAGGAGCATCTGATTAGGGTCATGTTGGTATTATGTCGAGGCACGGAGTGTCTAGACGTGCTTGGGCAGAGTCACTTCGGAGTGTCTGGGCATGCATTGGCTTAAGGCACCTTATCTTGGCGTGTTATGGCCTTGGGCGGAGGCCCTGCAGTGTGTCTAGGCGACACTAAGCCCGAGCACCATGTCTAGAGTGAGCACTAGACGAGAGACCTTATCTGGGTATGTTGTGGCACTAGCGGGGCCAGTTTCACAAACAGCCTTTGGGCGGAAGCGTGTCTAGGCATGCACTAGGGCGAGGAGTCAGGTGTCTAGCGTCGTTGGGTGGGGCGTCTTGCCCTGGGCATGTTAGTGTTGGGCGGGTGGCAGATGTCTGGGCTTGCGTTGGCGAGAGGGCACCTTGTCTGGGCGTGTCATGGCGCAGGGACCCAGTCACCGTGTCTGGGCATGCACTGGGCCCCGATGCACTTATGGCCCCAGGCATGTCGTAGGCGGTTGAGATTGAGGGCGGGTGTCTGGGCATTACTTGGGTCGAGTCCAGATTGATCTGAAGGCACTAGTAGGGGCACCTTGTCTAAACATGTCATGGAACTAGGACGAGGAGTATGTTTAAATGACCCGATAACTGAGCACGTATCTAGGTAAAGCCTTAGAAGTAGAAGAACCTTATCTATGTATGTCGTGGCGGCTGGTAGGCAGGTTGTAGGCATGGACTAGAGTGAGATCCAGGTGTCTAGGCATGCCTTAGCGAAGGCTCCTTGTCTGAGCATGCACTAGGGTGGAGTCAGGTGTTTGCCTTGGCGAGACACGCCTCTAGGCATGTCATTGCAACTAGATCGGGGAATCGTGTGGAGCATGGCCTTTGGCGGAGCACCATGTCTAGGCATGTCATGCCTTGGGGCGGGGCAGGTGTCAAGGCAAATGGACCGAAGAACCTTATCTAGGTATGTCATGGCCAGCTAAGCGGAAGCATAGTTTCTAAACGGCCTTTGAGGTGGGACCTTGTCTTAGGAAGCATGGAGTAGTAGGGCGTCTTGTGGGCATGTCATGGCCAGGGCCTTGGAGTGTCCCAGGAAGCGCTAGATTTGGGGCACCTTATCTGGGCGTGTCATGGCCTTGGGCCGGACAGGTGTCTGGGCGTGGTGCTAGGCCCGAAATACTTAGTCTAGGCATGCACTAGGAAATTTGGGGATCACGGTCACAGGCATGCGTAGAGGCTGGGGGGCATCTTACTGGCAGCCCGGAGACCTTGCGGAGTGTCTGAGCAGGCAACGTGGAAGCACTATGTCCTAGGCTAGTAGGTAGAAGAACCTTATGGGTATGTAATGGAACTAGAGGCGGGAGCTTAGTTTGTAGGCATGACAGCTGGGGCTGTGGCGGCATTTCTAGGCTTGCACTACAGTAGGGGCATCTTGTCTAGGCTTGTCACGTGCCTGTAGACGAGACATGCGGTAATCGAGAATGCACTTGCTAGGCCAGGCACCTTGTCTATGCATGCCGAGGGCACTAGGGCCGAACCTTTGTGTCTATTCATGCACTAGTAGAGTCGCCGTATCTGGGCGTGCGGTGGCCCGAAGGCACATGTGCATGCATGTTATTGCCTTGGGCAGGGCATCGTGGCTGGAGCATGGCGCTGGCCCAGGGTCCATGTCTAGGAGCCGCTGGTGAAGCACCATGTCTGAGGCCCGAGCTGGGTGGGGCACCTTGTTGGGTATGTCATGTCACTGAGGTGAGGGCCTGGGTGTCCTAGCGTGTGGCGGGTTAAGGCACGCCTGGGCGGGTCACGGCAGCAGGCCCGAGGCACGGGTGCCTTGTCATCTGCTAAGTAGAGACCTGCTCATTATTTGTCATGGCGGTGGAGTGGGAATGTTTAGGCATGCAGGTTTAGGAACCTTAGCGTGGGTATGTCATGACACTAGGGTGAGGCACTATGTCCTAGGCATGCAGTGGGAGTCACCTTGTACGGCGGCGTTAGACCCAGAATGTTGCCCTAGGCATGTGTTGGTACTAGGCAGGCATCTTGTGTAGGCATGCTAAATTTCCGAGATCACCTTATCTGGGAATGCATTAGGCTAAGGCGCATGCAGACATGTCTTGGCACTAGCACGAAGACAGCGTGTCTAGGCATGCACTAGGCGAGTCAGTGTCTAGGCATGCGTGGAAACCAGGGCATCTTGCTGAGCGTAATGTTGGCACTAAGCCATGGCAGAATTAATGCAGGGTGTTAGCGAAGGCACCTTGTCTAGGCATGTCATGGCACAGTAAGTCACCATATCTAGGCATGCACTAGGCGATGCCTTCTTTAGGCATCTTTATGGCCTTAGGGTGAGGCAGATGTTTAGGCGTGCAGCAGGCAGTCACGTGCTGAGCATCACCTTCTGTGGGGGCATCTTGCCTAAGCATGTCATGGAACTAAGTAGAGGTGTCTAGGCAAACAATAGCTGAAGCATAATGTCTAGGTAAGCTTTTAGTAGAAGAACCTTATCTATGTATGTCATGGCACTAGGCCGAGGCACCGGTTCTAGGCATGGACTAGGCCGAGTCACTGTGTCTAGGCATGCCTTAGGCGAAGGCACCTTGTCTAGGCATGCACTAGGCCGAGTCACCGTGTCTGCACTTGGCGAAGAAACCTTCTCTAGGCATGTCAATGCAGCTGAAGCCAGAGGGAGCACCATGGCTGGGCATGGCCTTGGGTCGGAGCCTTTATCAATCTGGGCATGTCATGAGGCGACTGGGCGGGGCACCGTGTCTAGGCGAGCAGGCGGACACCGTGTTTAGGCGAGACGTGGACGAAGAGACCTTATGAAGGGTGTGTCATGTGGGCGAGCACCGTTTCTAGGCTTGGCGCTAAGTACGAGACGCGTCTTAGAGAAACATGCGATGGGGCCAGGGAGTCTTGTCTAGAATGTCATTCTGGCTGGGCCGGGGGCCGTGTCTGGAAAGCTGGACGGAGGCACCTCTTCTAGGTAATGTCATGGCCTTAAGTAGGGGACAGGTGTCTGGGCGTGGTACTGGGCCCCGACCGCAGGTGTCTGGGCATGTCGCTGACCAGAATCACCGTGTCTGGGCATGCTAGGCCGAGGCATCTTGACTGACATGTGTTGGTATTATCTTGGGAGCAGGTGTCAGGGCATGCACAAGGCCAGGGTCAGGTGTCTAGGCATGCACTAGACCAAGGCACGTTGTCTAGGCATGTCATGGCACTAGGCAGAGGCACCGTGTATAGGCAAGCACTAGGCCGAAGCACCATGTCTAAGCAAGCACTAGGCGGAAAAGGACCATATATAGGTGTAATATGTGGAACTAAGTAGGGCAGTTTGTGGAGTAGGACACTGAGGCTGCGAGCCATTTCTAGGCTTGCCTTGGCGGGGCATCTTGTCCCAGGCATGTCATTGCCACTAGGCAGGGAGCATTGTGTCTAAGAAATATAGGCCCAGAGACACCTTGTCACAGGCGTGTCGGGGAGGCACTAAGTAGAACCTTTGTATTATTAATGCACTAGGTCGAGTCACGGTATCTAAGCATGCACTAGGAGAAGGCACCTTGTCTATGCATGTTATTGCACTAGGCTAAGGCTCCTTGTCTAGGAAACCACTAGGCCGAAGCACCATGTCTAGGCAAGCACTAGGTCGAGGCACCTTATTTAGGTATGTCATGTCACTAGGCTAGGGCAGATTGTCTAATGACGGACCAAGAAGACACCTTGCCGAGGCGCCAGTCCTGACATTAGACGAGGGCACCGCCTCGGCATGCCTCAGAGGAACCTTACATTAGCTGTATCTTGGCTGTAGGCCGAGGAATCGTGTTTATGCATGCACTAGGCTGAGGAACCTTGCATAGGTATGTCATGGCACCCTAAATTTGAACCTTTGTGTCTAAAAAATGCACTAGAGGCAGGAATCTGCTTGTCTGGGAGCGTTAGGCGGGAATCTTGTCTAGGCATGTGTTGGTGGGGCAGGGAGACGTCGGTGTGGCCAGGCATGCACTAGGGTGAGATCATTATCTAGGCATGCACTGTTTAAGGCACCACTCGTCTAGGCATGTCTTGGCACTAACTGAGGCAGAGTGTCTAGGCATGCACTAAGTGGGAGTCCAGGTGTGCAGGCATCACGTTAGGCCAGGTATCTTGCCCTAGACATGTGTTGGCATTAAGTAGAGGGCAGGTGTCTGGGGCATGCACTAAGTAGAGTCACCCGTGTCTAGGCATGCACTAAGTAGAAGAACCTTATATGGGTATGTCGGGAACTAGGCCACGGGAGGCTTAACTGTTAGGCTGCGGCTAGACAGAGTCGTCTTGTTTAGGCATGTCATGTCCCTTTGGGCGAGGCAGATGTCTAAAAGCACTTGACCAAGGCATCTTGTTTAGGCATGTCATGTCACTAGTCCTGCAGCCTTCTTGATCCGCTCATTGAAATCTGAGATGACTTCCGACAAAGTAATGATATATGCCACCACCCTCTTCCGTTAGGTGCATCGGCTACGGTGTTGTATCGCTACGGGCCAGTCTGACCACTTTCAATTAAGCTTCGATTAGAATACTTGCCCGGTAGACTTGCCTTGCGCTCCAGCTAATACGTGTCTTAAAGAAGGTGTTTGCCACATTGTCTGTCACCACTGTAAAAAATCCCACGAGGAGGTAGTGCCTCGAATCTGTTCTGGGAAACAGTGCACTCACTATTTGTCATTTCTTTCTCATGCATTGGTAACAACATTGCCCCATTCGGTTTAGGCTCTCGAATGCCACGGGGTGTCCTTCTGCACAGGAGCTCCACGGGGCCTTGTTCGAGAAACTGTCGGTCCCCGAACTTCAAAGGGAAGGTCCAGATTAGGCAACTGCAAAACTGGTTCTTTGGAGATGGCTTGTTTGAGGCTTTCAAAAGCCATCCGACACTCTATGTCCCAGTCCCATGCTCGGTCTTTCTTTAGCAAATCTGTCAATGGAGAGACAATATTTGAGTAGCCCTTTATGAATCTCCTATAGTAGTTTGCTAATCCAGAATAATGACGCAGCTTCTCATCACTGGTAGTTTGGCCGGCCGATCAGCACCTTTCTTTCATCCATCGAATCGGCCTTCAGTTTATGACCAGAATGTGATCTGCTCCCTTGCAAACTCGCACTTCTACGGCTACATACAGTTTGTGTTCCTAATTTCTTTGGAACACCTTTTCAAAGTGCATCTCGTGCTCTTTTAAGTCTGGGTTTGTACTGCTTCTGATGTCATCCTAAATAGACAACTACAAAGCATCGAGATAATTAAACGATTACATCATTCATTAAATTCTGAATGTTATAAGGGCATTTGTGAGCTCAAATGGCATTACAAAAAAATTCATATGAACCATAACTTGAGTTACACATGTGGTTTTGCCTCATCACCTTAAGCGTCAGGACTTGCCAATGGCAGATCTGGTCAGGTTTGTGAAGTACCGAGCCTTTGCCAATCACGTCAAACGATTCGGCCGCGAAGGGAATCGGTGCGGCACGATGGTTACCTTGTTGAGCCGTTAATCCACATGCGCAATGATGCATCATGTTTCTTAAAGACGAGCGAGGTGCGCAAATAAGACCCTCGAAATTTGGATCGTGCCGTTGTCCGGTGACTCTTTCAAGCTGTTTCCTCGAGTTCCGACAATTCTGCGAGACGCTGGTAGGGACTTGGGCAGGAGGTTTGGCCCTGGCGGCTAATTCGATCTTGATCAATGGGTCTTAGGAGGTAACTCTTTAGGCAACAGAGACATGATGTCTCTAAATTCCTTTAGTATCCAGCCACAGTGGGAACTTGATCATATATTCATGGTTCCACAAAGTCGCAAGGTATGTCTCGCCTCTAGTTCCCTTTCTTCGCCTGCTGGCGGTCGACACCATCTCGCCTTTCCAAGCTTCTCCCGCCATTCCTTTCAATCGCAGCATAAAGCAAGGTCGTTTTCTCCTCTAAAATCATAAGTCCACCTGTGGATGAGGAATCAGGTAGCCTTAGACTCGAGGAAAAATCAATCCCAAGGATTAGATTGAAATCATCCAATGGAACATATAGTAAATCTATTTTACCCTTCCATTCACCAACTCGCAAAGTAGACATCCTCGTAATGCCCTCGCATTGCGGCCTTACCTGCTCACTCCGCTGATCCCACACATCATCTACCGCTTCAGATCAAGTCTCGAGGCTTCACCGGGTCAGCAACGAAATCGTGTGGAACCATTTCTTCGTCTTACCATCGCTTACCTGATCCCATCGAGCAAAGACTCAACATGCATCAAAGTTTTTCTCGTGGTTGTCTCACCACCGACGGTGATTAAGACCGCAGCGATTCACTCCGGAGGGTGAATCTCAATCGCGGCCGCCTTGTCATCCGCAAAGGACCAAGGCACTCCGCCCTTCGGGGGCGCCGCCTCGTGAGGGCCATCAGAATGAAGCATCCCATCGGTTTGGTTGTTCTACACAAAATTTGTGGTCGTCTAATGCTCTCATATTTTACCCTTTCGTTCCCCTTCCACCCAACCTTCTTATCAATGAAGGTTTTCCTCCGACTCTGCCCCCTTCGCCTCTAATATCCGTCTCGACTCGCCCGTGTGCCGATGACGCCGCCCACTAGAGTCCACCAAGCAACTGTTTCCATTGCGTTTCTGTGTCACGAACTCCCTGTCTCCTTAGTTCTGTCTGTGCCCAGCCTTGTAATCCCGAAATAAAGTTGAATAATTTGTCCTCATCGGACATGTTCCTGATATCCAACATGATGGAACTAAATTCCTTCACATATTCCCTCACTGAACCTCGTGCTCAACCGCCCAAGGATTCTCTCTCAGAAGCCGTGTTGAATTCGCAGGTGAATCGTCTTTAGTTCCCTTCGTAGTCTCCTAGGTATCAATCCGGGGCCTTCCGCACTCTCGCAAGTGATCATCTCCCATCCGAGCGCCTCTACAATTTTGCATCACGATATAGGTACATGCTAGTTATGGACAAATTATTTCACTATCGTGCACACAGAGCGCCTCAAGAATCGCTCCATGTCCCATGAAATTTTCCAATTCCTAAAGATTCTCGCACCCCAAACCCTCGTTCTAGTACACGACTCTTCGGGGCCAACCCTTTGGGGATCGAGATTTCGCCTTATGGATTATCGCGATCGCATCCCCGGTACTCGCCATCAATGCCCGGATCGCCAGAGCATCGATCCGCTTCTCGCATATTTATCGGCCTCCATCAATCATACGCGCACTTCAAACTCGCTTTTTCATCGAAGTCCGCAAATGCTACGCTTCATCCTCGTGCCAATCTCCAACAAATAAGCTTCAACCGGCCATCCATTCCTTCACCTGCTCTCACCCATCTGATGCTCGATACCACTGTCACACCCCTTGATTTATCACAATGAATTTTCACCTTCGGATGTGCTGCTAACTCTTTAGCCAACCTTTCCTCACAAGGTTCTCAAAAAGCAATGTATAAGACACTCAAGAATTTAAAGGAAATGATCCCAACTTCGTATTGTAATAAAACTGGTCAAGTGCGCGGCACTTCAACATATAAGATATTACAAAACATGTGAAATTGTGCACACTCTCTAACCTCATCAAAGTTAAAAGACTGCATCCTTTATAGACTTTGGTGTCTATCACAACCTGTGACTCTTCCCAACAAAAAGCCCATTCTCCACTGCTCGAATTCGACCGCCTCCTATATGTAAAATCCGCTCCAACTGAGTGACGTTTGAATTCAAATCGCTCCGCCAAATTCAACCCACTGCTTTTCCATAAGTGCATGTCCATCATAATCTATCATGGACTCATCACTGGTCCAATCAGATCTTACCATGCACCACCATGGTTTGCCTGCGATGAGGTGCCCTCATAGGTCTAAGGCATACCTATGGAGGCCCTCAGATCCGACCAACAAGCTTAGGCATCCGAGGGGTAACGGCAAGGTTCCTACTTCTGGCGCATTCCTAAACACCGTCCTCTACGATCATGACATGCCAAGGCGTGGTGCCTCGCCACAGATGCCCAAAAGATTCCGCGCCACTCTAAACAACCACCTAGGCAAGTTGCCTCGCCCAAAGGCTAAGCTTAGACACCTGCCCTCGGCCTATAGTGCCATGACATACCAAACAAGGTGCCTGCCTAGCTGCATGCCCAGACACCTGCCCCCTGGGCCTCCACTAAACATGCCTAGGCAAGATGCCCCCACCAATGCATGCCCAGGACACTCCGTGACTTACTAGTGCATGCTTAGACACTGCGGCTCCACCCTAGTGCCATAACATACCTAGACAAGGTGCCTCGCCTAGTGCATGCCTGTGATAAGGTGACTTACCTAGCGCATGCCTAGACACCTGTCTTGGCCTAGTACTAACACATGGCTAGGCAAGATGCCTCACTTAGTGCATGCCTAGACACCTGACTTCAAGATACAGTGCAAGCCTAGACAGGTGCTCAAACTTAGTGCCATGATTACGCCCAGTGAAGGTTCCGCCCAAGGCACGCAAAAACGACGCCTCGCCTACTACCATGACATGTCAAGCGCGTGATGATTCGCCAGTGCACACCTAGCACCTGAGCCCTCGGCCCAGTGCCGCGGAACGCCAGCGCTGCCTCGCCCGCAGTTTAGACACGGTAAATCGCCCAAGGCCATGACATACCAAAGGTGCCCATGAATGCCAACACATGCCCAAAGAAGATACCCCAAACACTGCATGCCTGTGACACCTGACTCCTGGGCCTTGTTCATGCCTAGACACGATTCCGCCTAGTACCAACACACATGCCTAGGCAAATATGCCCTCACCCAAGGCATGCCCAGACACCTTAATCCCGCCTAGTGCATACCTAGACACCTGCCTCACCAAAGGCCATGACATGCATAGGCAAGGTTCCTTAGCCTAATGCATGCCTAAAAATCCAAGGCTCTACCACGACCAAGACATGCCAAGGCAGGTGCCCCGCCCAAGGCATGCTTTGCCACCTGAGCCACGTGTCACACCCTCTCACTCATGGAAATCCCCTCTTGGATCATATGGAGCCATGAGGCTTATAGGAGGGGTGGGAAGATTCTAGAGACTTGGAGAGACCTCCCTTTCTGGTAGGTCATGGAAGGTTCTAAGATTCCTGAGAAGTCCACACTTGTGGAAGGGCATGGAAGGAAGGAGATCATCCTGTGCCTTCTGTGGCACTCTTGCACTGAGGCGTGTACATAATAGAATATTCTAGAATTCTCTAGGTTTGTGGGAACCTTCAAAGGTTCACACTACCTCCATAGGTGGCTATATAAGGAGGTGGTGGCCTCATTTGCAAACCAACTTGAGAACTGGGCTAAGAGCTCTCAAAAAGCATTGTAAAGTGAGTCATTCTTCAATAAAGAGCTTTCTTCCTTTCAAGTGTTCTCTCAGTCTTCGCTCTAAGCCGTGGGTAGAAGCCGCCAGCAAGCAAGGCAGTGGAGGCTGACTTAGCAACATCCGAGGGGCGGAAGGTCGCGCCGCACCGAGCTTTCAGCAGAAGACTAAGTCCGCGATGGGCCAGACGTAGCCTTCATTGATGTGTGTAGGAATTACTGAGGATACAATGTCGAAATTTCTCATGGTGAAGAAGCTGCCGAAAGCAAGTCCGGGGACTAAAGACCCTCCCGCTAAGGGAAGGGGAAAGAAGGACAAGTCTCGTGATCCTCTCACGAGCTTGACACGGTGGACGCGGCTTGAGATCGCGACGCGACACCAAGGCGTGGAGTGGACCTCATGGAGCAGAGCATGGAGAAGGTCGTGGAGGATCTCAGGGTGCAGATCTAGGACCTTCAAGAGGGGATCCATGGCTCGCCGGTCCCGGTGGTGTCGCATGAGGAGTTTATGAAGGTCCTAGACATGCTCGCAAGCTTAGAGTCAAGAGCCGGAGGTCTCACTTTCAAGCACGAAGAAGAGATAAGGCAAAAGCAAAGGCCATTTACGAGGCAGCAAGTATCAATGCAAGCTATGGCACCCATGAAGCGCTGGCGCGGAGGTGTCGGGGTTTCACACACCTCTCACTTAGGGAGAGGGATGCTAAGGAGCTTGATAAATACCTGTGGCACATGGAAAGATATTTTGAGGCAATAGCTCTAACCGACGAGGCTACTAAGGTACGCACGACTACTCTCTATCTCACCGACAATGCTACTCTATGGCGCGCAAGGTTTTGGCGGATATAGAAAAGCGACTATGCACCATAGATGTCGGGCTGATTTCAAAAGAGAAATCAAAAAGCACTTCAATTCCGAGATGCGGGATACATAAGACGGGAAAATCAGCATCTCGTGCATACCTGATCGATCCGCGACTATGTCAAGGAGTTCTCTTCCCTAATGCTTGAGGCGCCTGATATGAATGAGAATGAGCTTCTCTTCAACTTCATGGAGAACCTACAAGGCTGGGCTGAGCAAGAGTTGAGGAGACGTGGTGTCCAAGACTTAGCCACGGCCATGGCAGTAGCAGAGTCTCTCATGGATTTTCGAAGGGGAGATTCGTCTCAGTCCAAGACATCTTTCAAGGGTAGCCATGTCAAAGGTGGGGGAGACAAGGGCTACAAAAGCCACAACACTAAGGAAGGATCAGGTGCGGCCTCTACCAATAAAGAGGGCAAGAATGGGGACAAACGCAGAGATTTCAAGCCAAAGACTAACTGTTTCCTGTGCAACGGACCACATTGGGCACGGGAATGTCCAAGAAGGAAGGCCCTCAAAGCCTTGATCGAGAGGGAGACCGAACAAGAGGGTGATGATGCTCACATGGGGTCAATGCAGCTGTTGAATGCCCTCAAGGTCACACCCAGTGGAGCGCCTCTTAAAGCAAAGTGGGACTACGCACGTGAAGGCCAAGGTGAGCCGGATGTCCACCATGATAGACAATCCTGCCACACACAACTCGGTCCCGCAGGAGGAGGCAAGAAGACTGGCCTCGTGCCACAAAGAGGTCGGTTTTTGAAATTAACAAAATTTATATACACCTAGGCCTTACTATCGCCGTAGTCAAGCCACGCAAAGATAGTGGTTCAGTGGTCGAACACCTGGATGGGTTTTCATCCTAGAAATGGCTCAGATCGTTGCCCGGTTGCAAGGCTTTCTATTTGATTCTTTGGAATTGTGTTTCAAAAAATGTTGGAATAGTTTGAAAACCGAGAATTGTAAAATCGAAAGTTAGGGTGAAAAAGTTAACTTCAAGATTTAGGTTACTAACTTGGCAAGTTAGGGCAAACAAGTGTCCTGTTTATCCTCGTTATACATGTAAATATATAGTCCATGGCATAACCGATTCATATTTAACTAGCAAACCTCACCCACGAAACATCTCCTATTTGAGTCAATATTAGTAAAGATGCGCTATACTTTTAGTTTAAAACCCTAACATTCAATTATCATTTCAGAGGCTCAGAAGACCATCTAAAGAATCAACAACACAGATCTCTCACCTCGAAAGACCGCATCCTAAAGCATGAGAGTATCAAAATAATAACAGAAATGTTACTTAACCCTAATTTGAAGAACCCTAACATGTAAATATTATCTCGTGAGGCTCAGAAAGAATTATCTAAAAGAATCAACAAATTCTAAAGCATGGAGAGATATTTGGGCCAAATCAATAACATCCCATGTTATGCAACTATGTTTGAGAATAAGTGGCTATAAATACACTACCCGTAAATTTTAATACAAGAGGACAACATGCATATGCCCCACTAATTAAGCTAGCCTTCCTTCCTCTTCAAAGAAAGGAGGCTTAGCTAAGCATCTCTAGTTGTCATCCCTGGGCGTGTGTTTGGCAATGGAGTGAGAGAAAGAAGAGAAGAGAGAAAATAAATAAAAGCAAAACCTAAAATAAAAGACTTTATTTACAAAAGCAGTAAAAATGAAAAGAACTTACAAATCACCAAAAACTTGTATTCCCTTCTATCCTCCTTCTTTATTACAAAACATGAGGGGTATTTATAGCCTCCCCTGGGCTGCATTTAAACTACCAAAAAACCCTAATAACTAGGCTAAGTTATAGGACAATCGGGTAATAAACCAAGTTCGAAGGCTGCCTCAAAGATTAATTACAAAGCATGACGAGGCATGTAATTTCGCTTATTGTGGGAGAATTTCGCTTAATTAGCGACCTATGGAAGGTTTACTTAAATCGCAAGAGTCTAAATGAATTTGGCAAGTGTTTAGCGCATTCGCAAGGTTGAAATTACCGCCAGCTTAAATTCCCTCGCTAAGCCAGCGAAATTGTCGAGAAGCGACCCTCGCAAATGCACAAAGGTAAGTTGGCTGATTAATTTCAAGTACTCAGGTCGAGATTGCGAACCGCTTGCGAACACTTAAGTAAATTCGCTAGGATTGCGACCGTTATAACAAAGTTGCGAAAATTCCCGCTTACTGCTCCGCATGCCTCTCTGCCTGCCTTCAACCGCATCTCATTTCCTCCACTTTTCCTTTGTTTTTCCATTGATTCGGGGCTTTGGCTGACATCGGTGACTAAACTTCCAACCTCATGATTGATCATTTGTATCATGTTGAAGCCTGTGGCGCATAAATACCTACAAACAACCAAAACATGTCTAACCGGCATAAGTGTTACTAAGATGACATGAACACTTCAATCGTTTATATGACATGATTAATGCACAAAGACTAAAACCTATCTAATATAGTATTCTCAAATCAGACTTCGGACACTAATCACACCCCCCCAACCGAAACGCTAGTCCCTTAGCAATGCAAAAGAAAAGGAGATGCATGTGGTGATTTATAAAAGATTATGATTCAAAAAGGTTAATGTACATATAAACACAATTTAAATTGAACAATCAAATCAAATTTTAAACTGACATGAAAAAAACCAAATCAATACAAGAACAATTCCCAGTCAATATCATCCACAATTCTCAACTTGAATTTCCACCTAAGTCTAATTGGTTCTTTATATAACCAGATTAAGCTAATAAACTGCAAATGCCACCCCCCAACCTAAAGACCGACATGGCCTTAAGTCAGTTAACAACCCAGATAGGGCTAGCTACTCTTTTCCTATTTTATTCATCAACATCATAGAGTGCAATGCTTAAAATCCGACTTCACCAAAGTCCGTGTAACGGGGGTCCACCGATGACTCCCAACCAATTAAGGTTTAGGGCATCAAGCCAAAAGGATCACTCGACCACTAACTCTAAAGGCTTCACCCCGGACTCCGAATGACTTCGAAAATTAAGTACCCACAAGTCATTAAACTTCACCTATCCACCCATGTAACGAACACTAAATCGATGACTCCCAAATTAATTAAGGCTTAGGGCACTGGTTTCAAAGGTTTTCACTATACACCCTGACCGTGCTCTGCTCTCAAAGCAAAATTCACGACTTTATTTTTCTTTTTCTTTCTTTCTTTTTCTTTCTTCTTGCTTTTTCTTTTCTTTTCTTTTCTTTTCCTTTTCGAAGACAACATCAATCTTCAAATGTGGGTAACTCAAACCTATCCCAGTTGCCAACATACCTAAGCCTGCGCTATGCAGCTTAAAGAAGGCACACAATTTTACAAATCTATAAGAACAACTGAGTGCGGTGTGAATTAGCATAAAGGGGAAAATTTCCAAGTCGAAAGCATGCCGGATCGTGACGACCAACATTTAATTCAAGCATGGAATTCGCCCTAGCATATAGTGACAAAAAGCGATTCAAATTTCAACAAAAGCAATCAATTGTCCAATCAGAATTCAATTGTCCACCAGCAATTCAATTGTCCGCTTGAAGCAATTCACCGTCTGGGGCTTGAAGCAATTCAATCGGGTCTAATTGAAAAGATAAACATTTACACATGGCAAAGCACAAACATGATATTTACAATTACCTTTAACCAACTTCCCATATATGGTGAGAATTGTAAGGCCTAGTGAGGTCCAGAGAATTCTTCACGCCGGCCTCGGCCGCACTACATAAGGTTTCACTCTGGCCCATTGGCTGGGAACACCTCTGTTACTATCCGATTGATTAAATCTAACAACCGTTGAATATGCTTGTTGACTATGAATGGACTCCGCCCATCGTGACTCGAGTCAGCTCGAAATAGATGGAGTTTGGAGTCATATAAAAGAACTTGGTCTCCCTCTTTAAAATCCTTCCTGGTTATCATTCGATCATGCCATCTTTTCGATTTTTCCTTTGCAATCTTCGAATTCAAAAAGGCATCATTCCGTATTTCTTCCACTTCATTGAGATCAAGGAACTCCTTGATTCCTACGCTTTACTTAAATCCAAATCTCAGCCTTAATTGCCCACCATGCTTTGTACTCGATTTCCACCTGAAGGTGACACGCCTACCATAGACCAATCGACAAGGGGACATTCCTGTGATTGTCTTGAAAGTCGTCAAGCCCATAGCGACCAAGCTTTGATAGACCAATCTTTCTCAAGTTAGTGCTACTTCATACCTTCATTAGAATGGTTCTGATCTCCCCGTTGGCTAGTTCTACTTGGACTACTTGTTTGAGGATGGTAAGGAGTGGCCACTTTGTGTTTCACACCATATTTAGTCATGAGGTTTTCAAATAGTTTTATTATTACGTAAATGAGAACCTCCATCAATAATAATGGTTTTCTGGGTGACTCCCAAACCTAGAAAAGATATCGCTTTCAAAATTTAATTACTAATTTACCGTCATTGGCTTTGCAGTGGAATTGCTTCAACCCATTCGAGACATAGTCGACTCCCACCGTATCGTATGTATTACTCATATGACGAGGAAAAGGTCCCATAAAATCAATGCCCCACACATCGAATAATTCAACAACTAAAACTGGGTTTAAAGGCATCATATGACGGCGAGATAGTTTCAAGCCTCGCATTTGTCACATACACCGCAAGACATTCCGTGTGCTTCCTCGAATGCGTGAAGGCCAAGAGAAACCCGACCGTGAGCACCTTCATTGTCAGTTTTCCTCGAAGCAAAATGACCACCACAAGCACTCTCACGGTAATGGTTTAAAATTCCTTGCCTGCCTCTGTGTACACATTTCCCGATGATTTGATCTCGCATGTGATTTGAATAAGAAAGGCTCTTCCCAATAATAGAATGAATTTTAGCAAAAAAATATTTCCTATCCTCGTCCTTTCCACTCACCGATTCTCCCAGAGGAGGAAATGGCAATGTGAGCATACCAAGGAGCTTTCTCCAACTGCATTAGGGATTCTTCGGGAAATTCATCATTAATAGGAGGACTGTGAGTATCATGGGCTATAGTTAACCTTGACAGATGATCTGCCACCACATTTTCCACACCTTTCTTATCTCTAATTTGCAAGCCTGAACTCCCGAAGTGTAACCCAACTGATGAGTCTTGCTTTTGCATTTTGTTTGGTTAAGAGATATTTCAAGCGTAATGATCCTGTGAAATGACTATATCACCCACCAACATAAATCGGAATTTATCTAAGGCATATACCACGCCAAAGAACTCTTCTCGTGAGCGTATAATTCTCTCAGGCTTCATTCGTGGTTTGCTTGCATAATACACCACATGCTTCCCATCTTCTCTTTCGCCAAGTACCGCTCCTATAGCAATATCACTGCATCACACATCACCTCAAACGAATTCGCGCACTAGGTGCTCGAACTACACGGGGCAGTCAAATGAAATTTCGCTTCTCAAAACTCTTTTGGAAATTTTCTCCCAAACGAATTTTGGCATCCTTCTCAAGAAGCTTGTACAGGTTCGCAATTTTGGAAAAATCTTAATGAACCGTCTGCAGAAGTCACGACCAAGGAATTGTCTAATTGTTTCACATTTGTCAGCGTAATTGGAAATAATGTCGACCTTTTGCTTTATCAACTTCCAATTCCCGCTAGAAATAATGTGCCCCAATACAATTCTCGGGTTTACTATAAATGGCATTTCTCCCAGCTTAAGCACCAAATTTTCTTATGCACCTCGCAAGATGGCTTCCAAATTGGTTAAACATTCTTCAAAATCACCCCATATACCGCGGATATCATCCACATGTATACCCTCCATTATACGCCTACCATGTCACCGAACATACCGAGCATACATCACGAAAAGTGGTCGGGCGCAAAGCCCAAAAGGCATCCTCCTATGGCATACGTGCTAAAATGGACAAGTAAAAGTAGCCTTTCCCCGATCTTCCTGGGCAATTTCAACTGAAGTACTCAATACCCATCTAAAAAGCAATAGAAGTGGGTGTCCCGAAACTCTTCCGTGAGTCGATCGATGAACGGCAATGGAAAATGGTCTTTCGCGGTCACCATCGAGCCTCTATAATCTATACACACTCTCCAACCGGTTGTAAGCCCACAATTCTTCACCCTTCTCGCTTCACGCTTGTTACTCCCGATTTCTGTGCACCACCCGAAATGGGCTAACCCATGCTATCAGAAATGGATAAAATGATACCAGCGCCTCGAGCAATTTCAAGACCTCTATACGAACTACTTCGTAGACGATTCAACCTCCGCTGAGAGGTCGCCAATGCCTTTAGACCTCTTCTAAATAGATATGATGAGTGCAAACGGATCTGGTTTATGCCTTTCAAATCAGAAATTTTCCATCCCAATGCCGCTTATTCTTTTCGAGAAGGTGCAGATGATTATGCTCGTGCGGGTTAGCAAGCCAAGAAATCATGAACCGGCACTCGCCATTTACTCCAAAAACATACTTTAAATCACGGAGGGGCTCGAGTTCTAGAATGGGTGAGGTCTTCGGGTTCATTACCACCATCAGAGGCAAATTTTATTCTTCTCCAAGACTCGTACTAAGCCTCATTTCCTCAAATTCATGTTGCTCTACATAACCTGGATAACTCCTCGGGGTTAATATATCTTGCACTTGTTGCTGGTTTTCAATGATTTCTTTCCTGGTGAATTTATCTAAAATACGACTCTTCAAAGTCATCCTCCTCCGAAAGTATTATGCCTTTTACCCATATGAAATATATTGAGTCTTGGGTCATATTTCAAATGTGAGTTGCATGACTCATTCCTAAGAATTGATGATTGCAATTTTGGCGAGCCAAAATGGTCTCCTAATATGATGTAAGGCACCTGATTAGGTCCTATTGCAACCGGTTCAGACAAGTACAACAAAATCTACCGATAGTAAAATCTGTCCACTTGTATAAGAACATCCTCAATGGTCTTTTGGGTATTTTAATAGACCTATCGAGCTTAAAGGTGGGATGGAAGTGGGTTTCGCCTCACCCAAACCCAATTGTTCAGACATAGCATATGGCAACAGATTCACACTAGCTCCTGTGTTTAACGTTGCTTTCCACGATGCTCCAATATTCACCGAGATCGTAGGGACATCCCGATCTTTATACTTCACTGGAGTTCGCTTCCTATAATGGCACTAACTTGCTCGCAAAAGGCCTTTTATTTACATCAGACCCTTTTACCGTGCATAAATCCTTCCAAGAATTCTCATGTGGGGTGGGAACCTCGTTTAATCATATCAAGGAGTAGGAATATCACTTTCACTTGCCGCAATACTTCCAACATTTCTGTTTGGTGAACAGACTGTTTCTTTCTTCGAAGAACCTACTGAAACGGAGGGGGTATTCTAATATTTATCTCTTCCCTTTCACTAAACCGTTTTTCCGACGTGGGTCGTACCCACTCAACGGAGTCGACTGACCGGGCTTGGAGCATCGGCTGGGCTTTAATTCCTTTCCACTTCGTAAAGTCACAACTGCCTTAACTTCATCAGTTTTTGCCTTTAAGTCCCTGGTCGAAATTCCGCTTCATTCACCACTTTCTGATATTGTTGTCCCCGAAAGAAGCCTTCCTTTTTCTCGAACTCAGAATTCGCCGACAGATAATCTCAAATTTCCACATGCATATTGTCCACTTTTGAGTGAACTTTCTACTGCCTAATTTTCCTCGACTAAGAAGACATTCAAGACCTTCGTTTCTTCTACAAATATGCCCACCACCTTACTTAAATTCGTGGATTGTCTGCTCAAATGTGGAAGACAAAGGAGACCGTTGTCGTATTGAAGTGAAATCGTAATGCCGCGTGGCTCGTAAAGGGGCGTATACAAGGTTTGATTTCCATGACAAATTTGACAATTTCTCCAATTAGAGTTATTGTCACCATATGAAGCATCTAAGGGTGGTTTATTTTGACTTATGGCATGGCATGGTCTTCGCAAGGTTCTCGTGGTACTATTTGATTGAAAATCAAGCAAGAAATCGGGGATGAAGATAATAACTCATTAACCGGTCTCGCATTTCATGCCGATTTTTCATTTCCAAATCATCCAATCTTTGAGTTAAACTCGATCAATTTTTCATTTATCCCATGTCTTCAGAAAAATTATACTTGTCTCCCTCCTTACGAATTCAATGGCCCCACTTTCAACTTCCTTAGATTAGGAAGTTCATCCCAAGCTTCGAGGTTTCAATACATAGTTCAAAAAATCCAAAGCTTCATCGGGATGTTTACTCAAAAGTTACCCCCCACATAGTTTCCAAAGAATTGTTTCATAGCAGACATACCACCATGGCGGGTTCACCAACATCCACGTGGTCAAACCCATTGTGGACATGCACCGACGGTTTCCATAAATCTCTCCCCAACACCAAAATCTCTCACCATCCCCAGCCGCAAAGGTATAAATTCTGCCTTTCAAATTATTAGTCTTATGAGTACCGAAAACTTCTTCAGAATTCACTATGTACTCACCTAATTTCTTATGGTTCTAGCCTCAATGAGTTGAGTCACATCTTGGCCTCGTTCTGAGTCAATGGAAATGCCTTTTAGTCATGAAATCCATGTCCATCATACTCAGGTAGTGAAAACCCTCCTCAAAATCCCTTATATGAGTGTATGGATTTTCATTTCTCCATACCATGATACGCTGGGAGTGGGTACTAAATAAGGCCTCACCGCTACATCTTCAAGCAGAGGAATGATACAGATGTGGGCACTAACTCTGTGGAGGGGTGGATGTGATCCTCACGGTTTATATGCATTTGGATTCATAAGCCCCCGTTGACTCTGCTAGTTCCTCGTGTATCGGGATCCATGAGGTCGGGGCCTTTGTACACCGACTTCACTAGCTAGTCAAGTTGTGTGTACTTATCCTATGCACTCCACTGATGTGTCCCTATCCTAATCATGCCAGATACACGCTTGTTACACAATTAAAGAGACAACAAAAGAGCAACAAACAACCGCAAAAAGATTAAAATTAACTAACAACAATAAACTCCGATCAATGAAAAACTGGAATCGAACAAAGCACGCAAAGTGAAGCAACCGGTAGCTCCCGCAACCGAGCCGCAAAAGAGGTAAAATACTTTCACTTGTGATGTGGATCACAAGTACTCTTCAACTTACCATAAGTGTTTACACCATCCTCAAGAATCCGCGCCATTTGATTCGTACACGCAGGGTCGAAAGCTAAAATCAACAAAATTTATATACACCTGTTCCTACTTCACTCACGAAATGCTACCGCAAAGATAAAATGTCTGTGGTCGAACACCCGGGATGGGTTTTCATCCTTAAATGGTTTGCACTGCCTCAAGGTAAGGCTTTCTATTTGATTCTTTGGAATTGTGTTTCAAAACAAGTAATAGTTTGAAAACCGAGAATTGTAAAACTGAAAGTTAAAGGTGAAAAGTTAACTTTGAAGATTTAGGTTACTTAACTGGTGCCAGGCAAACAAGTGTCCCTGTTTATCCTCGCAAGTGACATGCAACATATAGTCCATGGCATAACCGGGATCTATATTTAACTAGCAAACCTCACCCACTAAACATCTCCTATTTGAGTCAATACAGTAGCATGCAAGCATGCCCTTTTAGTTTAAAACCCTAACATTCAATTATCACTCGTAGGCTCAGAAGACCATCTAAAGAACAACAAAGGCATCTCTCACCCGAGCACCGGTGATCCTAAAGCATGGAGAGTATTAATAAATAATAACAGAAATGTTACTTAACCCTAATTAAGAACCCTAACATGTAAATATTATCTCAGAGGCTCGTAAAGACCATCTAAAGAACAACAGTCCTAAAGCATGGAGAGTATTGGCCAAATCAATAACATCCCATGTTATGCAACTATGTTTTGAGAATAAGGGCCATAAATACACTACCCGTAGCTTTAATACAAGAGGACAACATGCATATGCCCCACCACTGCTTTCAAATTCTTCCTTCCTCTTCAAAGAAAGGAGGCTTAGCTGGGCATCTCTTGAGTTGTCATCCTCAAGAGGTGTGTTTCATGTACCGGGAAAGCGGAGAGAAAGAAGAGAGAAGAGAGAAACAAATAAAAGCAAAACCTAAAATAAAAGACTTTATTTACAAAGCAAGAAACTTACAAATCACCAAAACTGTATTCTCTATCCTCCTCTTCTTTATTACAAAACACGAGGTAGGATTTATAGCTCTCAAGGATGTAAACTAATAAAAAACCCTAATAACTAGCTAAGTTATAGACAATCGGGTAATAAACCAGCTCAAGGCGGTTCAAGATTAATTACAAAGCATGACGAGCGCAATGAATTTCGCCATAGGGAGAATTTCGCTTAATTAGCTAATTTGCGGGCGTCATTAAATTCGGCAAGAGTCTAGCGAATTTGGCGCGTTTAGCGAATTTGGCAAGGTTGAAATTTCGCATAGCGAAATTTCGCTGGGTTAGCTTAAATCACAAATAGAAGCGACTCGCGAAATGCACAAAGGTGTTGGCTAGCGAATTTCGTAATTTGTGCCGAGATTGCGAATCAAGCCATAATAGTTTGCGAAATTACGAGATTTATGTAATCAAGGCAACAGTTGCGAAAATTCCCCTTGCTTTGTCGTTCCTCGCATGCTCTGCCCTGCCTTCAACTGCAGATCTCATTTCCACTTCTTTCCTTTGTTTTTCCATTGATTTTCGGGGCTCACATGTATCGAAGACTAACTTCCAACCTCTCATGATTGATCATTTGCATCAGGGTTGAAGCCTAAGTGCATAAATACCTACAAAACAACCAAAAAACATGTCTAACCACAAGTGTTACTAAGATGACATGAACACTTCAATCGGGTTTATATGACATGATTAATGCACAAAAAGTACTCAAACCTATCTAACATGTGGTTCAAAATCAGATTGACACTAATCAAAGACTCAAGCTCCATACATCCAAGGAGGCAGGATGGCTCAAGGCAGTTAACTCCGCCGCGCCATCGCGTGAGTAGCTCGTGGGGTAACAATGAAGATCGGGCCATGGGAAGGCAGGGTTAACTTCACGGTGGCACCCATGGATGACTTCAAGATAGTGCTCGGGATGGACTTCCTTCGCCAGGTAAAAGCTATGCCTTTACCTTTTCTACGTTCCATGGCTATCTTAGAAGAGGAGGCACCATGTATGGTTCCCACACCATCGAGAGGGCAAAGTTAAGCACTCTATGTCATTTCTGGCCATGCAACTAGAAAAGGGGTTGAAAAGAAGAGGTGGACCAACATGGCGGTTTTAAAGGAAGACCTAATCGACCCTATGGGAGATCCTATGCCCATGGAAGTCAAGAAGGCTCCTAGGATGAGTTTAAGGATGTAATGCCACCGGAGCTACCCAAAAAGCTCGTGACCTGGGGGAGTGGAGGAAGATCATAAGATTCCAGTCGAGCCGGAGTCCCCCGCTACGGGCCCATGTAGGATGGCACCCCCAGAGTTGGAGGAGTTAAGAAGACAACTGAAGGAGTTGCTGGATGCTGGATTCATCCAACCATCTAAGGCTCCCTATGGTGCGCCGGTCTTATTCCAAAAGAAGCACGATGGGTCTCTACGGATGTGCATTGACTACCGGGAGCTCAACAAGGTGACGGTCAAGAACAAGTATCCCATCCCTCTGATTGCTGATTTATTTGATCAACTCGCAGAAAGGTACTTCACGGTTTGATCATAACATCTGCCACTACCAAGTGAGATATCGGGCGGGATGAGTCAAGACTACGCGGCGTAATCCAGGTATGGCTCTATGAGTTCCTAAAGGATGCCCTTTGGTCTTACTAATGCACCTCGCATTCTCGCAGACTTTGATGAACAAGATATTCCATCCTTTCGATAAGTTTCGTAGGTATATCTAAATGATATTGTTATATATAGCAAACACCTTGGAAGAACATGTTGATCATCTAAGGCGTGTGTCTTGCTTATTACGCAGAATTTAGCTATATGAAGAAGGAGAAATGCTCCTTCGCTCGAGAAGTGGGCTTCCTAGATATCGCATCATGGATGGCAAGCTCATGATGGATGAAAACAAGATCAAAGCCCATCCAGAAACGGGACGCCCTACCATGTCAGCAACTAAGGTCCTTCGGGCCTACCAAATTACTATCTACGTTCATCAAGGGGGTACTCAAGAAGAGTAGCTCCATCAAAGACCTTCTCAAGAAGAGTAAGGCATGGACGCTGGACGAAATGCCGCCAGCTCTCAAGACTAAGAATACCATAACGAGGAGCCAAGTCAAGGCCACTGACTACACCAAGGTATTCGAGGTACACACTGATGCCTTTAACTTTGCTATTGGAGAGGTTCTTATGTAGGAAAGACACCCCATAGCTTTTGAAAGCCGCAAGCTCAATGACACGGAAAGGCGGTACACTGTCCAAGAGAAAGAGATGACGGCAATCATCCATTGCTCATGACACGGGAGACACTATCCGGGTCACACTTCATGAGCGAAGACAGACAATGTCATACTAGCTACTTCCTGCACTTAAGAAGCTAAGCCCCAAGCAGTAAGGTGGCAAAGATTCTTTGGCCGAGCTCGACTACACGGCACAAGCCAGCACGCCTAATCACGCGGCCAAGCGCCTTAAGCTCGAAGGCTGAGCCACATCCATGACTAGCCAACCCTGTGAGATGGTGGATCTTATAAAGGAGGCCGTAACATGTTGCAAAGCTGGCCAAGAGTCTCATCACGCCGCTCACAGGAAAGACGACGTGATTTCGGGTAGAGGACGGTCTACTCCACACTATGGAAGCATTTACAGCCTGGCGAAGTATCGTGAAGGAATCTCATCAAGGAGTGTCACTTACCCAAACGAGCTGACATCCAGTGGCGCGCTCACACGCACTACTAGAGTCCGCTCTACCATCGCCACATAATGGATGACGCAGACATACGCTGGTGACTGGCTCTCGCGCTTACTAAACAAAGCATGCGCCAAGAACATCGCCCTGTGGATCGGGCTGGAGCCACTACCTATAAAGCAGAGCGGCCTCGGGGAGAGTGTCACTATGGACTTCATCATCGGCCTACCCAAGTCCGGCGGATACGGATCTACTGGCAGTGGTGGTGGACCGGCTTTCCAAGCATGCCACTTCATAGCGTACCCTAAGGATCGCGCATGCACAGGAGACTAATCGCATCGTCTCTCAAGAACGTGGTGAAGTATCAGCTACCAAAGTTCATCATCAATGATCATGACTCGCGCTTCACTGGAAGCCTCGATTTAGCCTTCAAGCTCAAGGCACTGAGCTCACTCTCTACTAGCTTTCACCCCGATGGTAGATGAACGGTGAACCCTATTATACTGAGGCACTTCTAGAGTGCTAATCGACCGATCAAGCTAAGTCATGATGTGGCTCGCCTCCCATTAACTACAGAGGAGCGAGGCAACCGAGAGAGTCCGTTCGAGATAGTAATGGGGCAACAACCGATGACTCCTCACACCCTAGCCAGGGGATACACCGGGAAGAGTCCAACGACCTACAAATTTGCTAAAGGATGGCACGAGCAAGCTGGCATAGCGTGCTCATACTTAGAGAAGGTCGCTAAGAAGATGAAGAAGTGGGCTGACAAGAAGAGGAGACATGCGTAGTTCCGTGCCTGGAGACTTGGGCTTATCAAGCTCATACCGCAACAGTTCAAGTCCTTTCGAAAGGTGCACAAAGGACTTGTGAGGAAGTATGAAGGCCCCTTTCCCATACTGGGACTGGGTTGGTAAGGTGTCCTATAAGGCCTGCTATCGCTCAAGGCTAAAGATTCATCCTGCCTTCCATGTCGAAGAATCTAAAGCCATATCACAAAGATAAGGAGGATCCAGGTCGAGGGATTTCTACGAGGGCACCTACAGTAGTGGTCACGTCCTATGACAAGGAGGTGGACTACATCATGGCAGACCGGGTCCTGAGGAAGAATAACTTTCAGCCCTACAAAGAATACTTAATGAAGTGGAAGGGACTACCAGAGAGTGAAGCCAGTTGGGAGCTAGCAGATACTTTGTGGCGCTCCAAACAAGATCGATCGCTGGGGCCGAAAGATCAACGAGGACATCTCGCGGCTTCAAAGGAGAGAATGTCATACCCTCACATGGAAAGCCCCTCTCTGATCATCATATGGAGCCATGAGGGCTTATATGTGGGAGGTGGGAAGATTCTAGAGACTCGAGAGATGTCCCTTTTCTAAGGATGTGGAAGGTTCTAGAAGACTCGAGAAGTCCACACTCGCGTGGAAGGGTAATGGAAGGAAGGAGATCATCCTAGGTTCTGTAGACCTCTCGTACATATGTGTACATAATAGAACATTCTGTGAATCTCTCTAGTTCAGGGGAACCTTCAAAGGTTCTACACACTTCCATGTGTGGCTATAAGGAGGTGGTGGCCCATTTCCAGAAACTAACTCGAGAACCAAGCCAAGAGCTCCTCAAAGCATTGTAAAGAGTCATTCTTCAATAAAGAGCTTTCTCCTTCAAGTGTTCTCTCAAGTTCTCTCGTCTCCAAGCCGTGGTGGCCGAGCCAGCAAGCAAGGCAAGTGGGAGGTCGACTTAGCAACATCCGAGGGGCTAGTCATCACATTTTGATGGGAGCCTAGCAGAAGACTAAGTCCTGACACGTGGCTCAAAGGTCAGCCGTGAACTTCCTAGGCAGCGCCGCCCAAGGCTAAGATTAGACGCGGTGTCTCTACTTCCTGCCATGACATACCTAAATAAGGTGCCTCGCCTGGGAAGACATGCCTGCACACGACGCTTCAAATTCTAGTGCTCGCTTAGACATGACGCTCAAATCTAGTGCCACTTAGCCCTCGTGCCTCTGGCCTAGTGCAATGACGTGCCAAGACAAGCAAGGTGCCTTCGCCTAAGATAAGCCTGTACATTATGGGATCTCGCCTACGCATGCCTAGACATTTGTATTGTCTCTACTAGTACCATGCCCAGACATGGTGCTTCTCGCCTAGTGCCATGAAATGCCGAGACAAGATGCTCCTCGGCCCAGTGCTTTCCCTAGACAAGGTACCCTTGGCCCACTACGATTACGCCTAGAAAAGATGCCTCTACTGCTGCATGCCTAGAACGATGCTTCACCTTTGTCGCCTAGAAACGGGTGGCTCTCAAATTTAGTGCCATGACATACCTAGATAAGGTTCTTCTACTAACATTATTTAGTCACGTGTGCCCTGCCTGCTGCTTCCTAGACAAGATGCTCTCTACTTAGTTAATGCATAGCACTAGTACATGTACCGTTGTCATGCCCAGGAACCAAGTGCCTCGCCTAGCGCCATGCCATACCCAGATAAGGTCTCTACCTAGGGCTCAAGCAGACATGGTGCCTGCACTCAGTGGCTCGCCTAGACATGGTGGTGCCTCGGTCTAGTCCTGACATGCCCAGGACAAGGTGCCTCGTTTAGTGCATGCCCCAGACACGGTGACCCGCCGGCCCTAGTGCATGCCCAGACACCTGCCCCTGCCCAGTGCCAACACATGCCCAGGCAAGATGCTCCGGCTCTAGTGCATGCCTAGACACCTGGACTGCCTAGTGCATGCTTAGGACACGGTTCCTCGGGTTCAGTGCATGCCTAAACACGGCATCGCCTACTCCATGACATGCAGCTTAGCGTGCCCGCCCAGTGCATGCGTAGCCACGGCAGCATCGGCCCCAGTGCCGTGAACCCGCCTAGGTGCGGCCTCGCCGAGCCATGCTTAGACACCTGCGGCTCGCCTAGTGCCATGACATACCTAGATAAGGTGCTCTCACCTAGTTTCCTTAGACACGTGCTCGCCTAGTGTTTGCCTAGACACGGTGCCTCGGCCTCTTGCCATGACATGCCTAGACAAGATTCCTTCGTCTAGCATGCACAGATCACCCATGGACTCACCCATGCACTGCCCTGTAGTTACTCAAAGGTCTCTGCTTAGCACACACCCACTCCCTATACGGTCACCCCAGGCACAGACACGTTGATTCGGCTCCAGCGCATGCTTAGACACCTGCCTCAGCCTTGTTCCATGACACGCGCCCAGCAAAGTCCTCCCACCTCCTACATGCCTAGAACTCGGCCTTAGTGCATGCCTAGACACCCGTACCCCCGGCTCAGTACCATGCCTAGACACCGTGCCCCGCCAAGGCTACATGGCATGCCTAGACAAGATGCCCCTACTTATGCATGCCTAGGCACGATGCCTCAACCCCAAGGCTATGCCTAGAGGTCGGTGCCCCTACTAGTGCCACCATTATTACCAAGATAAGGTCTCTTCTCGACCTAGTGCTTCGTCTATACACGGTGTGCTCGTCCACCCCTCGTCTAGACATCGGGCCTCGAATTTAGCGTCCCGACATGCTCCAGATAAGGTGCCTTGGCTTAGTGCATGCCCAGACACGTGACTTAGCCTTAGTGCATGCCTGTGATGGTGCCCCTACCATCGCCAACACATTGCCCAGGCAAAGATGCCCGACCTAGTGTCGCTCGGGCCACCTGACTCTGGGCCTTAGTGCATGCCTAGACACGGTGCCTCAGCCAATTTCCATGACATGCCTAGGCAAGGTTCCTAAGCCTAGTGCATGCCTAAACACGATGCCTCGGCCTACTGCCATGACATGCATAGGCAAGGTGCCTCGGCTTAGTGCATGTCTAGGCATCTGCCTCTACTTAATGCCGTGAACCCGCTCTAGGTAGCATGGCCTTCCTGGCCGAGTGCCATGCTTAGACACTGTGCCATGGCCTAGTGCCATGACATACATAAATAAGGTGCCTCGACCTATTGTTTCCCTAGACACCTGCTCGGCCCAGTGCTCGCTCTAGACAAGGTGCGTCTCGGCCTCAGGCCATGACATGCTTAGACAAGATTCCTTGCCTAGACACGGTGACTTGGCCTTGTCCATGCCTAGACACGGTGCCTCGGCGTAGTGCCAACACATGCCTTGCCATGGTGCCTCGGTCTACTGCATGCCTAGACACAGTGACTCGGTCTAGTGCATGCTTAGTGTCACACGCCTTTGTTTTTGCTCATGTGCGGCGCCTAGGAACCCGCTAGGCCAGCCTTCTCAATGCCTCACTAGTCTCTCGAACACAAGGCTTACTGGGCACTCTCCCCAACTCGTATTTTATTAGCTACTAAAATACAAGACAATTTCGCAAAGGCCCTACAACCCTGTGGCTCTGCTTTTCTTTCGGGATCCAACCTGCACATATGAATTAACCAAGTGGGCACGCAGCTTATATAGGATGCCTGCGGCAATCTCGATAATTCCTCGACTATCCTACTCTAATCCTAGTCTTCCAATCCAGCTAGTTGTGCACAATCCTTCCCGCTCTAGATCCCGATCGAATGAAACTCCTATACACGCCCATGCAATTCCCACCACGAGTAGAGTCCCCTCCCCGCCAGAGTCCTGTTCCGCCTAGGAGTCTTCCCGCTGAGAGACCTTCCCGCCTAGGAGTCCAGCCCGCTTTAGAGTCTTTTCCCGCCTGTAAAGAAGAGCCCTCCCACCGAGTCCTACCCGCCAGTGAGTCCTTCCAAAGATAAAGATCTTTAGGGTCGTAGGGAATCCCTTGCTGCACCTCGGGATTAGGAAACTTGCCGCCTGCGCCCCCTCGCCTATCGACATTCTCTCACCGATTCCGTTTGCTCTAAGTGCCACGCCTGCACTTCTCTAAGCCGTGAGTGCCGTGGATGTACCATCGCGGCGCGCCCCAACCGGATACTTGCTTGCCTTCCGCTCATGTGCGTGTTCGCCCACGCTTTCAGGCCTCGACACATGTTTTTCCCAACCTTGCCTTGCTCGCTTCCCAGGGCGGCCACTGGGAACAAGGCAACGCCCCATGCCGCAGACGACTCAGGTTATCTAAATGAGGGCTAACACTTAGACACCCAAGGTTCTCACCACAGTTCCATGACATGCCCAGGGCAAAGTTCCACCTCCCAGTCGCATGCCCAGACACCTGATTCCCACTTCACAGATGTTTAGACACGATGCCCGTCTAGTACCATGTTTAGACACCGAGCCTCGGCCTAGTGCCATGACATGCCTAGACAAGGTGCCTAGTTCTGCTTCCCTGTGCACACGCTTGCCCCGACATAGTGCCATGACATTCTAGACAAGATGCCCCTACTTAAAGGCATGCTAAGGCACGATGTTCACTGCCATGCTCTAGAAACTGCCTCGCCTAGTTCCATTACATACCAAGA